>CM046850.1:1745407-2035407 GCA_025618425.1 Heliocidaris tuberculata
ATGACATCTCTTGCAGGTGGGTAAACAGATCGGTGCATGACACCTTGCTCTGCCGCCAGCCCGGCTGGCCGGATGGTCGGGGGCGCGTGGCTATCACTAGCATTCACAGCCGACGTGTCTCTTCATGTTAAAATGGCGGTAATGTAGCCGGTATAGAATATGCACTTGACCGTTATATTGATTAAAGGATTCGTGTTTCTGTTAACCAGTTCCGTTTGACTATTAAACGAAAACATCTTTGTTCATAGGCAGATCCAGGATTTTGTAAAGGAGAGGTCACATCAGTCGAAACATTTTCTGGGGGGAAAAAAAGGGTTATTAGCGTTTTGGGGTGTCTTTTTACTGAAAATATCTCTGACAAGCAAGTGAGAAAAAAAAAAAAAGAAAAAAAAAAAAAAAAAAGAAAGAAAGATCCGCCCTGTCCTTGTTAATTACATTTATACCGTTGCAGGATATCAAGCCGAATATATTTATAGCACTTGTTGATCATTTGTATAGTTCCACTTATATGTATTCTTTTGCAATTTACATGAAGTAACAGGCAAATAACCAAGCAAAAAGAGATAAAGATTGCAGTAAATGCATTAGCGGAGTTGGGGCAGTTTTCCTTTTATATACCCATCACTCAAATTAAATATAATGAGCGATTTAGGGAGTGTATCATTACTTAATCAAACCTGCTTTTTGATACATGCTAAAGCAGATTTCACTGCCTTTATTGAATTTTCTTATCATTGTCAAACAATTATGGCGAAATTGGCAGAATGAATCTCATCATAGTCGGATGAAACGACAGACACAGAGCAGGTCAGGGACATCATTATATACAAAAAAAAGATGGCTGGAGATTCAGATTCAGATTTTAAAAATACATTTATTTCCTAAAAATCTAATATTTTGTTGAAACACAACTTTTCTATGTCTAGGAATATGAATGTCTCTCACAGATCCTTTTGGATAATTATAAAAATTACACTCTGTTACAAAATTGTTCGGGGAGATATTTGTTGTTACACTTATACAACATTATGTGGGTGAATGAAAATATCTTCAAAGTTTAAGAGTCTCAAGTAATGAAATAAGGGGTTGGTATGAGTTCCATAGCAGACAGTTCTTATTATCTTCTTTTGTAATGTAGTTAGCTAACTTATATGAGACGCATAGGTCATGTAGGTATTTCCCCTCGCAAAAGTGCAATATATATTTTTTTAAATCTGAAAACTAAGGAGCAATACAAACTTAGAGGAACATTCTGAGGAAACAGAAAATTAAGTCTAAGATACACTGCGCAATAATGATTGAGAGATGCAAAGAAAGAAAGTGACGAAAATCACATCATAAACAAAAAATATAATCAGGGGAGAACATAAAAGAGCAATGAGGAAGAGGGAAGAGGGAGAGAGACGGAGAGAGCAAGGAAGAAGAAGATAAACGAGAAGGAAAAGGGAAGCGTATGAGAGAACACTTTTAAAAACGTGGTGTTTCTGTGGGTGCGCGCGTGTGTGGGCGTGTGTGCGTGTGTGTGTGTGTGTGTGTGTGAGAGAGAGAGAGAGAGAGAGAGAGAGAGAGAGAGATCACGAGATGGTAAAATTGTGAATAATACCCAGGAAATGAACGTGAAGAACATGTACTTGACATATTATGACTTTTATTACTTGGGATATGCTGACATGGAGGAGAAGGTAGAGATGCCAATATATTACACATGATATGATTTTAGAAGAGATATATCTCCTTGATGTCACATGACTAACTCTACCTGACATATCCAGGGTTCTATGGGTCACATGATGGCCTCTGAAAGAGATGTCGTCTGCGAAATACTCTCCACAAAGTAGGCAATTTTTCATTTGCATTGTTGCCTAACCTCAGTTGAGTGAGGTCTGATATGTTTTTTCTTCACGTTCTCTAATCTGCTCTAAATATTTCGAAGGATTTCAGCCTAGTGTATCATTAAAAGACAAATCACATGAAACCAAAAGAGCACGAGCGAGGTCAATACCCAGGTTGAATTGATAATAATGAAGAAAGGATCACATACTGATCTTTTCACCTGGTAGGGTTGATCACTTCTTTGAATAAGAGGAAAGGCTAGAACCTAGCTTATGGCATAACATACAAATATATTTTTTCTCCCTCTTCCCCCTTTCTCTCCCCCTTTCTCTCTCTCTTTTCTCTCTCTCTCTCTCTCTCTCTCTCTCTCTCTCTCATTTGACTGACGCTAGGACGGCGTAAGTCTTTGAAGGACTACATTACTATGTGAGAGGGGCATCTTACAAAAAGTAATTGATCATTGCAAACAGTGCGTTTGATTAGCGCCTTATTGGGTAATCGACTTCACACACTCGATTAGCGCAGCTAATAACGCCATCGAATTGACGGATTATTTCCTGACGAAAGACTGCGTTAGTGACTGACGCAACCTTTAATGGGCCGAATGAGAGTGAATACAGCATTACCAGTGTAGACATTGATTTGACATATTGGTGCTGCATACACTGAATGCCCTCCAGGCTTGATTAGTATAATATCATACTATTAATACATGGTTGGGAGTCGTTGGTGCGATCTGGCAACACAAAGGTTTTTATCGTGGTGTACTAACGCACTCGGCTACGCCTCGTGCGTTAGTACACCACAATAAAAACCTGCGTGTTGCTGGATCGCACTTACGCACGAACTCACAACCATGTATTAATAGTTTTTTTTTTTTGTTTTTTTTTGTTTTTTTGTTGTTGCTCAAATGAGGGTCTTGTTTTCTTGAGCTTGCAATGATCAACCATCATCTCATGTCTACTAGATGGTCAGTGTCATAAGAGAGGTGATGAGCAAAATTTAAGACTCAAGATGGTGTGTTTAAACTTTGATCTTAAGGACATTTTCTTTGCTTTTTACGAGTCTTAATACTAACATGAAAATGCATACTGTTAATAGAAAGGTCTTTAATTCCGTGTGTTAATCTTATGCCGAGGCATTCGAGAAAAATCTGTGCCTGCATTATTCAGCAATACCTGCCTGCTATACACTACTAGCGAGTCTTTCCATTTCCTCATAAAATATTGAAAATAAACTTACTGTAAACAAAAATAAATTACATATGCCTGCAAAAGGGCTATTTCAGCAATATTTCTGTTTTCTACAGTTCATAAATCTTTTTCAAGAGTGTAAAACAAGAAAGAATACACAAAATATAAAATATTTTAGAAACTCAAAATCATTAAATTAATTCTTTCCAACAGACATTTTTGTCAAAATGATTGAACAAAAAGAAAATGAATTGAAAGCTAAATTTCCTTTTCGAAATTGTCAGCAACTGATAGTGATAGCTGCAGGTATCGCATCAGGCAAATCAAACAGGTATAGGTCATACAATGTACCTTCTAGATGTTACTTTACAAGATTTAGATCTACGTTGGTATCCTTCCGTTTTCCTTTTGATTTTAAACTCCTTTGAACTAATACAAATTAATACCATAACTTACACCTGCCTACAAAATACAGGCAAACACTGCTCACAAACAAATTGAGAAGTATAGAATAATGCAATATAAGAAAAGAAATGCATTTAGTAGCTCCATATATTCCGTTTTCCTCTTTGTTTTTCTTTTTTACTCTCTTGCATTCATCAAAAATGGTAAATAAATAGGAGGAAGCCTGAAAAAAATATTAAGAGGAGCAATTGACAGATAGGTCATCAGTGCAGACATGTCAAAGAGCTAAGACCAGCTCAAGTTGTGATACAAGGGACATGAAAACAGTCCATATGTCTGTTGCACAATATGGTCATTCATTCATGAGAGACTTGCATACTTCCCATACTGATCAAATACCCACAATGTCTATCAAGCAGTCATACACATCATTCTGAGAATGCGACTTTCTTTTTGTATGGTGGTCCTTGGTAAAACCAGAAATCAAATTAAAATTCTTGAGTTCAAGTCAGATTAAGGAAAAGGCAAAGTAAACTGTCCATGATGATGGAACCTGTTGCTGTTTTCGTTCTTGCATTGCTAATGAGCAGTGTTCTAAACCTGATGGCTGTGCCAACGATGATCATTTTAAAAGGTGAAAATGCTACAAGGCAGGGTGCAGTGCTTCTTGGTGGTAACTCCATCTACTCTTCAACCTTGATGGTGGCCTTGGTTTCCGCTGGAGCAGACTGCTCCTCCTTCATGACCGGTCCATCCGAGGGGTCATTCCGGCCTCCAGTCTCTCCTTGGTCCCCCTCTCCGCCCTTGTTGGAGGCACCTTTGCGATTGTTGTAGCGACGACGGTAAGGGCGTCTTGGCCTCCTACGCTGCTCCCCACCACCTTCCCTCTCCTCACCGACTTCCCCGTTCTCCTTATCTCCATCCTCATTCTGATCACCGCGGGACTGGGGGCGACGGTTGTTATACCTGTAGTTCGGACGGTATCGGCGCCGGCGGTTGCTGCTTTGCTTGTCACCGTCTTCCTTCTCCTGTCGATCACCATCCTCTTCATTTTGCTCCCCATCTGGAGGAATTCCATCCTGGCTGGGTCTAGGTCTACGTCCACCTCTGTACCTTCGAGACCACCACGGTAGCCTCCCCTTCCTCCATCACGGTACTGTCTTCTCCCCTCCTTGGGAGCTTCGTTATCCTCTCCTCCATCCTTCTCATCTGAGGCCATATCCTCCTCGTCTCCCTGCGAGTTGCGGGGTCTGCGGCGGCGGTAGTAGCGGGGGCGGCCGCGATAACGGCGCTTGTCGGCCGCGTACTTGCTCCCTTGTACTGGGGCACCATCAGGACCAGTCACACGGGCGGCTTCATTACCTTTAGTTCCCTCAACAACGTCAAACTCGACAACTTCTCCATCACCCAAACTTCGTTGGTACTTGCGTGGGTTGTTCCTTACTATGGCAGACTGATGGACAAATACATCTTCCTTGGTATCATCTCGGTTGATGAACCCGTAGCCATTCTTAACGTTGAACCATTTGACTGTTCCTGATACTTTTGTGGCCAGAACGATCTTCTCTGGAGCCTCGTTGGTCTGGGGCTGGTCTTCTAGGCCCTCGGACATCTTCCTGGATGATGTTTTTCTCAGGTGGAAAAAAATTCCGTCTCGTTCGCACAACGGTCTTCTTTGTGCTCATGTATTAATAGTTTTATAAAACGGGTCTACAATCTTAGTGTTTTCTTACAATCTTAGTGTTTGATCCGAATTAGCCGTGCGTTAGTCCCCTCGCCGTGCGTTAGTACTTTTTTTTTGCACGGTCACGTGGTGTTATTTGACCAATCAGGATGGCTACATTCTTGAACCCATTTTATAATATGTACTAAAGCATAAAAGAAATCATGCCTTGGGCGCATTGGGCATAATGCTATGGTCACAACTGATCTTGGGTGTTTTTGCACATGAGTGTCCGCTGCTGCGATCGGTTGTGGGCCAATTCCTACGATTCGTACGTCCTTCTTTCGTCATGAGAGGGTTTTCAAATGTTTCAACGTGAACGCCGTCCTAGATCCTCCCAGCTACAATCGACTGCTTTGTGTTAACTGCATACCGCGCTTTGTGCAAGAACGGCTCACACGTCCACTGGCTTCTTCTTCCTCGTCCACTAGTCAGATCGAGAACGCGTCCAACATGGTATTGCCGCCTTCTCCAAAACGTGAACCTCGCTTCACCTATATGTAATTTGTATGCAGTTAACACAAAGGCAGTCCATTGTAGCTGGGAGGATTTAGGACAGCGTTCACGTTGGCACATTCGAAAACCCTCTAATGTCACAACCAGTGGTGCACCTCTCTGCATCTCCTATTGGGCGTCTTGCACCCTCCTCATCAACATACCCCCTCTTACCTGCACTGAGAACTCTTGAGGCGAACGTACACCCCCGTACAGGTATACCGTGCAACCAACGTGCAATGGGCTTCGTGAGAACTCCGCAAGAAGCCCGTGCGATGGTGGCAAGAAGCACGTGAAGGAAGGACAATGGCTGCGCGTTTCACGTGCGTTCATCAGAACACGTAGCCACACGCAGAGATGACATGTCCAACAGCCTCCTTGAGTGTCCTGCGTGCTCCTACGTGCTTGGAAAAAACGTGCAGACCCGTGCATTCGAAGCAAGGATTTTCTGCGAAATCCGTCAAAGACCACACGCAAGGAAGTGCACGACCGGTTGTGACCAACCTTTAAGACATTGTGTACAATGTTCTGTCATACTGTTATGCTCTTTAAATTGAGGTAGTAGCGGAAAGAATAAGTGGTTTGAACGATGTCGTTTGAGTGTGCCTTTAATCTCATCAGTCATTAATGTCAACAGGTTATAACTGAAGCATCGAAGGCAATTCACAATCATTAGTGAATGTCAGAAAAACAGATCAATACAGGTGTTTATGATGTAAGGTAATTTAGTTTGTAGGTTTGTAAGCCAGGGTACAAGAAGGTACGAATGACGCATTGCTGATAATCCATATTGTTCTGGAGGACTTGTTAGGCAAGATAATTGAAAAGTAATTAGTAGTGCTGGTAATGATGGAAAATGCTTCTCACAAAATCCAACTAAACTTATGCAGTGAATATTGAAGATAACGAATAAGTCATTCTATGTAACACGAAGCCCCCATAATTATGTACATATGTCTGACATGTGAGTTGTGCTTTACAGTAAATGATATTTCCTGAGTTTTCATTAGTCTGTTTATATTAAGCTTGTCCAAACAACCCGTCTACTGCATGATATAGAATTCCGGATTTTTACTTTCAGCCAGTTTCTCCCAAAATGCAATTCCATTACCAAAGCTAAAAAATAACCTTTAAAGATAAAATTGAGTTTTGGTCATGGTTTAGCAAATTTTGAAAGAAACTAACAAGAAGTTATTAGGGAAGTTTTATTATGTATCCATAGGATTAATAGTGTTTGTGAGGTTTTGGAATCATAAAATAAAATAAATTGGCTCAAAATTGCTAAAAATTGCATAGGGTGCAAAGCGCTGCACACATGGGTGTATGACTTTATTAGTTTTTATTAAAGTTTATTATTCCTAGTTATATTTAGAATATGAGTGCAATTCTAGGAATAGCATGCTCATGTGACATTGCTACTAGATGGTCTTCCACGTAATAATTATTTGGTATTTTTTACCCAGGTTAGCCACATTCGTATACCTATCTTCCTGAGGGCCCTGCAATCATTATTACCCTAGCATTGCCAGGTAATCCACCTGGGTTTGAAATGGACAACATGTCGGCAATACACCTTTTCCAAAGTTGTATTTTAAGCACCGAGTAAGGAGCGAACTCGGGACCTATCGTATGAGAGTCAAGTACCTTCACCAAATTTACTCCCACATAGGCTATAACATGAATGAGAAAACTCACAAATTATTTGACCAGAACCCAATCTTCTCTTTAAATCGTTGGACATGGCGACGGGGCCAGAGAGGTCGCTGGCCATTCCATTATGTCTTCTGGACTTGACACCATGTTAGTATTTGATGCATAGTGGAGTAATGGACGCTTCTATCATCGTCATATCACTATGATCCTGGTCATTGCTCATCGGACCGACCGGAGGCTTCTTTTACAACTCTTATGACAACACAATGGATCATCCTAGATAGGTGAGAAGAGAGCTTGCCCCCGTTGATCCGAGGGTCGGAAAGGATTGTTCTTCAAAATAAATCCTCCAACAACCTTTCCATTTTTAACCTCTTACGTTTAGAAAGAGCTCTGGGAGTATAAATCCGCTGTGTACGTTGTATGAATGCATTTGGGATGTCCAGAATGATTTTGATAAAGGCTAATAATTGACCGTAATCATTTGTCGAAATTTATAATGCTCTTGATAGATTCTCTGCACATAATTGGAATGTCCTAATGGGGGAAAAAAAGAAGATGACAACATAGAGTATAATACGGTAAAAGTCTTTTAATCTTGAATATTAAAAAAAGAAAAATACCAAGGTTGTTTTAACGACCTCGAAGTAGGAGCAGAACGAAAATTTGACGTTGTGGGAGCTGACATTTGATGGTTTAGGAGTTATTGCAGCTAAATATTCATAACATTATTTGGATGATTCTGTATACACCGATCAAGATTACATAAATTTATCTGTAATTAAGAGGGATGAGAACTAGGGGCGGAAAATGCTAAGAACTTACCAACAAGGACAAATCGGTTGTTTCTCGGCACTTTGTCATTTCATTTCTGGGAAATGTGATTTGCGTGGGTTTATTCAAATAAAAACGGGAATATTTTAGTCACGTAACAGGAAATAGGCCTAATGTCACAAGAACAAACAAACACAGTTCTTAAAACATGGTAATTTTAATGTTCTAAGAACAAAGTCTAATTTCAACTCGCCGAACGACGTCAAAAGGATTATAAGCAAATATGTCACTACAGGCGCAGTACATCAGGTCTATTATTGTCTAGAGGCAAAAAGAATGGATCGTGGTTATGTTATGACGTGTATAGAGGACTTTTTTATGTCACAAACAGAACTCACTTTTTGGAGCAGAAAAGTTGTATCGATAATCCAGATGCGGCGCCCCCTTTCAGTCAGCAGAAATCAATTGTAATCCATCGATTGAACCAAAGGATCTTTAAGTGTGAACAAGTTGTTCCTAATAAATTATATTGATACGAACGAGGTACATTGGGGTTTTGTTCTAATTATCAGTACCGGTATATTTCACTGGATAGCGGCTAGATATAATTCAATTTTTTCCAATTACTGGCTAAACGATGACGCAATTGAAATGCAAAAATAACTCGAATATTTTTTTTTATTGAACAACGCAATGCTTTTGAGGTATACGTCTGAATTTGCAACAGAACAATTATACTGAGTAAATATGAAAGTCACTCAACGTCATTAAAAAAAAAGAAAAAAAAAAGGATCAAATCAGGAGGAGTACATACTTAATGCTATAAATATATCAGTATAATTATTCATCTACTTGGTTTTACAAGATCTCTTCATTATTACGCCTATTTGTATTCCATTTTATTGTCAAACGTCACTGGCACTGATCACACATTTGCTATTTAGATATATGACAATTCATAACCGCCCCCCCCAAAAAAAAGCAAACAAAAGGAAAAACGCTAATAAACATATAAAAATATTAACACGTATTTTATTTATGATTTTCACCTTAGAAGGAAGAGCTACACTATACAAAAACAAGTAAGCGAGCAAACAAACAAGAAAGAAAAAGAAAAGAAAGAAAAAGAAAGAAAAGAAAAGAAAAAATCCCCAAAGAAATTTGCATACAAGGATGAGAGAAATACCTGTATTATATAAGAAAACATTTTTGAGCAGGTGCCATATTAACACAATTCAAGTTTCTGTCCCTCTTATTCAAATCATGAGAAATATACACCCCCCCCCCAAAAAAAAAGACAATGAAAAAGAAACACTTTAAACAGACATGGAAACAACAAACACACCGTGAGACAACTTCAATTCAATTTGATGGTTTGATGGTTTATTAAGCATGTGTATGCTTGTAAGTAAGCAACCAGGGGACCGACGGCTTCAAGTCCTCTCCAAGGGGACTTGGTAAGGAGGATTTATGCCTTACCAAAGGGCACTAGCGCATTCACTTGGTATTCGAACCAGGGTCCTCCAGTTATGAGACCACTGCTCTACCACTGAGCCATCGCGCCTCTACAATAAAACTGATGCTAATTAAAGAGGTGGCATACTAAATACATGAGATTTAAAGCATGATCACAGGTACACTAGCGAATTCATGTTGAATACTGGGGGGGGGGGGGGGGGGGACAAGTCTCTAAAAATGCTGACAAGCTACAAACACAAAGGGATATTACACATGTTTACCGCAAGGAAGAGGGAGGGGGCATCAAGTCCCAATAAATCACTCCCTCTCTCCCTTAAAAATATTAATGATAAGAAAGAAATAAAAAAGATTAATGTATGAAAAAAAAACAACAAAAGAATATCACAAATTTGCCTTGGAGCACGTGGCCCCTATGCCCTCCTCGATCCGTCATTCAGGCTAACGTCATTTCCCCGGTTCCATTACACACTACAAAGTCAAATATTTTTGCGAAAAATATTGAATGTCCTCGAGTGCCTGAGTAACAATATTCGGCTTTATTCTTGCCGCGTCCATTCTGTTTTCTCCTCCATATTTCTTTGGACTAAAGCCAATAGGGAATAGTTGCCCTTATATTTTTCTCAGTAATGAGGTCCTATTTGTTCTCCTCTCTCTGTCTTCTCTCCCCCCCCCCCTCTCTCTCTCTCTCTGTCTTCTCTTTCTCTCGCTTTCTTTTATCCCTTTTGTTTATACCACTCTCTTTTTCCTTCCGTCTCCAATTTTCGTTTTAATTTTAATTTTCTGTTGTTGTATTTTCCCCTTAGTCTACTTATCAATTTTTATCATTTTATTTTCATAAAGACACAGTAAAGCCAATGAATGTATATTTATGCTGCAAGACAATCACTTTAATTATTAAAGGGATTTATTTCATTGGCAATGTGTGAAGAATGTTTCAGTCTACAATATGACTGTATAAATAAAAAAAAACCCAAAAGTATGTCATGGCTTTGTAGAAGAAAGTTGCCATTGCACCTTTACTTTCTCATATTGAGAAGGTTGATGCATTACAACATCCTGTTATCATGGTTATACCACATTCTTCACCCACTTTCTCATCCATCTCTAACAATCTCTTTCACTGCCTTCTCACTCGAAAAAAAAAATGTTCGATATTAATATCTATCATGTCCTCTTTTCATTTTTTTTACGTTGACTTTCCTCTTACATGGTCTTTGCTCTTTTTAGCATCATCAATCATCCTTTCTTTCTCAGAAATTTTTACTATATCTTTCTCTGCGCCTCACTCGGAAAAAACATGTTGTGATATTCATATCTATCATGTCATCGTTTCATATTCTCGATGTAATCATGGTAATGTATAACTTCCGTCTAACATGCTCTGAAATGCTTATTTCATCATCTAGGAGAAAAAAAAAAATACGTAGAGCTGTGGGGATGGAATTGTGGGTAGAACCGCTAGTGACATCGATTCGAATTAAGAGCTGTCAGTCTTAGCTATCATTGGATGGCATGGTCAGCGGTCTATTTATCAAACATTCTCCCCCTCATTACCAATGACATGCACTTTAGTGGTCGACTCTCCGTAGCTACCGGCAACGGCGTTGCCTTGAGGAGGGGGGGGGGGGCGATCGGCCCCCATCTTTTAATTCATTGGTCCATTTTTTTTTCTTCTCGACTCTCCAATGCTCATTGTAGTAAAGAGCTTGCAAACAAAACCAGTTTATCGTCAGATATAAATATTTGGTATCTAATTAATAATATTAAGTATCAAATAATACACTAAACAAAGTATTTACATAATATTGAATGGCCTTGAATGGGATAAAGGGTATATCGCACGAACTGATGAGCATATTTCACGAGTCGGCACGACGAGTGAAATATATTTTCAAATCGAGTGCGATATACCCTTTTGTCCCACGAAAGAAAATCCATTTGATATTTTATTATTAAATGTATGAAACCTAGTTCATCAAGTTTCACCATTACATGTCCTTATGTTTTTGTATCGACTTCAACATAAACACAGATATAAAAAACATTATTTTGTTTAACCAAGCATCTTGCAAGGCCCGAGCCCATACATCCATAAACGCATATTTCCATTTTTTACGCGTCACGCGCGCCCCAAACCATGAGATATGGAAAAGATATTGCACTGCCATCCGGGTACTTTTTCACAAACCATGAAATATTTAAAAAGAAAAGAAAAAAGATAACATATATAACAATGTCTCTTTGCAGTCGGAAAGAGCTTGGGATTAATACCCAAGCTCTAGTACTGCAGTTCTGATGAAGGCGCTGAAGTAAGTTCAATGAATTTCTTCACACCGGTACCTATCTTTATCTCACCTAGACCAAGTGTACGTGGCAATGATTAACGTCTTAACAGAGACAGGAGGTTAGTGATGGGGCAGGGATTCGAACCTAGTACCTTTTTAATCCGTTGTCCGGTGACCTATCCACTATTGCACAACACGTCCATCTGCGGGTATACGTTCACAACCATATTTTCATTGATTGATTTAAACTGGTAAGCTGTGCACAAGCATGCCCCCAAAGTAAAAACGCTGGCTACGCCTACACACTCCTGTCAACATCATGTCCACTCTACACACCCTGACACTCTTTGATTCCTTTGCACTTCTCGTTTTACATCTTCCAACAATATTTATTACTCTTATTTTTACATGAAAAAATATAACTGGGTTTGTCATATTATTTTTTTTTTCCGGCTACTTTGCCTATCCCTTTTTCGGTTTTTTTATTATGTGGTTTTAAAAATGAAATTGAAAGGCGGATTGTATGTCATCCTCAGTAGAGTTCATTTTGAATTTTTAGAATATATGTATGTTGAAAAATGAATATTTACCCCACATTTCATTGTTCCATATCGCGCTCTTGCTCTCTCTCTCTCTCTCTCTCCCTCTCTTTCTCACTTTCTCCTTAACCAATCTCCTTAACCAATCTTTCTCTCTTTCCCTCTCTCTCCCTCTCTCTCCCTCTCTCTCTCTCTTTTCTCTCTCCTTCGTATGCTCTCTCTCTCTTTTCACATCTTTTTTAATCAGTTACATCTTTACCCTTTTCTCTCTCTTTCTTTCTCTCTCGCACACATAATGTACACCACTACACACAAAACACCTATGCAAAACACACACATGCGCGCACCCACACTCTCGAGCGCACGCTGATCTATCTCTTTTCTCTTTCTCTCTCTCTCTCTCTCTGTGACTCTCTCTCTCTCCCCTCTCCCTGCTGTGTTCTCAGGTTTCTATCAAACCATCGTCATCTGTCTGTTTTTCAAATTTCAACCACTCCTTCTTTCTATCTCTATGTATAAAATCAATACACCGGACACCACTTAATCTATGGAAGTGCCCGTTGCTTAACGTGTCATATATCTCATCTTTCTCTCTCCAGCTTGGACAAAAACACTCTTCTTTAGTCTGTTTATTGATATCCTGAGCCTGTAGCTTCTATAATCCAAATAGAACGCTATACCCTCCCCGCATGACGCACTGGTTTATTATCAATAAAGGCCATATTCACCAAGTCCTAAAGTTCAGTCTTAATGAATGCTAAAAATGTACTTCGTCTCTAAGGTCGGGGTTAAAATGAACCCCGCATCTATCGTCGCCTTGCTCGGAAATAAGTAATCAATTAGAATGGTTTGGGATAATTGGTGCTACCTCTAAACACATGACTGTTGATATGAATTAATCTATTATTTTCCACGAGAAAATGTCGTCTCCGTGAAAAAGGTAGAGGTAATCATTAGGAAGAAATTCTCCCGTGATTATCGTAATTTTTCTCAGTAGGTAAGCATGTACCTATACGATAGAGTTGCAGTGCGGATAGGTATGAACAGACGAATGATGGGTATCATTCTCCTTAGGAAATAGTGAATAATTTTATAGACACCTGTGCGTCCCTTAAAGCTTTAAAAAATTGCATGTTACATTTTTTGTAGAAAAGTATTCCCATGATCTCTTTCCTTAAACATGGTGGGTCTTGGTAACATGACTTTCTAGATAAAAAAGTAAGGCTTTGTAATAAGACCAGAAGACAGTAATATGGTTATGGATAATTAACTGCTGGGTGGATTACAACAACATCATTAAGTCAGAAAGGGATTATTCATACCATTTGTTGGAAACTTCACTTTCCAAAGGGAAAATCCAGTCTGATATTACGTTTGTCTTACAAGATTCAAACAGTTTAAAAAACAGATCAATAAAAGTTTGAGCAAAATCTGATAAGAAATAAGAAAGTTATGAATTTTTGAAGTTTTAATCAATCAAACACAAATTGGCAAATCCGTGACGTATAATGCGAGCCCATCCCCAATTTGCTCCGTACACAAACATTCACAAATTCTAATTTTCTTTGTTTTTGATGAGGGAATAGAATTGTATCATACAGGTTATGTGTAAACATATAAGTGAGATGATTTTAATATAGGGCGCATAAAATATTTTATTTGGAGAAAATGGAAATTTATGATTTTTTCTTTTTTTTCAGTACAGGGCAAATGGGGAAAGGAGGTCGCAAGATACGTCACGGAGTTAATTTGCAGGCACAAACCTTGGTCAGTCGTAAAAGAGTGTCTGCACTGTAAGACTACCATAGGCCATGTACTATAGCTGCTCCTGACACAGGACCAAAAGGTAGCTGAATTAGGCTTCTCTCAAGACACAATGATTTTCTAATAAAGTGTCAAATTAGGGTCTGTGCTTGCAGACTATCACGGAGTTGCCAATTTGTGTTTGATTTATTACAACTTCAAAAATTCGTAACATTTCTTATTCATTATCGGATTTTTCAACTTCCATTGATCTGTTTCTAAAGACAATGAAAGATGTTAATGTTTCTTCTTCTTTTAATACCAACTTGATATCTGGCTGGACTTCCCCTTTAACATGTTTAACGGGTGTTCAACAACATTACATAATTGGGGTGGGGTGTTGCATGTCAAATCATATACCTGAGGTTTAAACATATTTGTTTTTTAAAGGTTCAAAGTACCGTCAGGAAATTCATTAATGTCGTTGGATTATAACAACATTGAAATTTCAGTGTAGGAAAGAGTGAGGGGTGGATGGGGGGGGGTGAGGGGAGAGAGAGAGAGAGAGAGAGAGGGTGGTGAGGGAAGGTAGAGAGAGAGAGAGAGAGAGAGAGAGAGGGTGGTGAGGGAAGGTAGAGAGAGAGAGAGAGAGAGAGAGAGAGAGAGAGAGAGAGAGGAAAGGGTGAGAAAGGGGGAAACATAGCATGAAAATAAAATGATACGACCCAACACTGGGACGGAATCATCCCCCATTTTTTTTTCTCACCACGACTGCAGTGAGCTATCCAACCCTTCTCAATATGACAGAACTTTGTAACGCTACGCCTCTGTAACGAGCTTTACCAGACGAATAAGGTTTCTCGAAACAGAGTAAGTTTAATCCTCTATACACACTCTCAGATTGTCACCAATTCTCGCAATTACTATTAATCCTTTAATGAATGGCCTCTCAATATTGTTTCAAAGTAATCAAATGCTCAGACGTTGTGTCTCTGCACTGCGCTCATGGCACCGGAGTACATCGTAAGAGCCGTTTCGAATTATGTCAACTAATTTAATGAGATATGGTGTCCATAAAAATCTTAGCTTTATTCCCCCAAAAGTGTAACCTTGGCAATTTCACCTTAATTTGTTTGCCAAACAAAATAATATAACCTTACCATTTGGCAGTGTTCGGGGATTAATAAATGAAATACAAATCCTATTTTAGGGCTGTGCGGCAGTTTACGTGATATTTTTTACATGAACACAATTTGCACGGCATATTATGTTTCCTTTTCATGATATTTTGCACTCTAGATAAGATCTTGATGTATTAGGATATGATTACATTCAGTTTGTGTTGACACAGAGTATTTCATTTCCGTATGGTCGAGCTGGAGAAGAAATATCAAAGTACAGAATCCTACAATTTTGAAAAAAAAAAAAAAAATTGTTCGGAATATTCATGATAATGAATTTTTATAGGTCAAGGGAAGTTTCTCTGAAAATTTAACATATAGATATGTGCCAGGAATTTCGTTAACATTTTACGTTTTTTTAATTCTTTCTGCAAATATGCCAAAATTTGACGACATTATTTTTTTTCTCTCTCTCGTTTAAAAAAAATCTTTTGGGCAAGTTTCAAGATTAAGCCGAATCCAAACGGTTGTTATCCCTTTGATTATTCTTATTTGTGTCAATGGTTTGGACCGGAAATGATTATTTGAAGGACACTGTACAGCATGTCAAACACATACTTCACTACATCGAGCATGTTTAGGGTTTGAAATTCAGAATGGTAGAAAATAAAGGAACATGTTATCATGTTGATACGCACATGTCATACCGTTCCTTTGTACATCACCATGTGGCCCTACAAGTGAAATGCATCCATGCATGTATATTTCACACGATTCAATTTCAATATTAAAGTGCTGGCAATATACAGGTGTTGGTAACCCATGTGCTCGAAGGTGGAAAATCAGAAAGGTCTCGTAAAAATATATATGATTCCAATATCGACGCTATGATTCACGGTTCCCATGGGAACGGTTTTAGCTTGTTTGGGTACCTGTTGACACGATCACCATTGGATGGTGTATCGGTGTGAGATCGATCCGGTCAAGCATTGGTCTCATATTGATTAAATGATAAAGTGCACAAGGTCAGCATGGTGGGCGACAATAGCAGAGGAAAGATGAAAAATAAATGTATTTGATTACATGACGAGTTGTAGTTAAATTAGTACACTTCATGTAATAAAATGAACCAATGCTGATGTGATTTTAGTAACAATAAATATTGTGATTACACTGTAAAATGTGTTGGGTAAAATTTTACCCAACATTGGGTAATTTTTAAAATCAAATTTTGATTACATTTTAACCACTTTTAACCAACTTTGGCTTAAATCTTACCTAACAGAAATGCGTGTCTGCTTTTTTTTTACCAACCATTCTGAAATTGTGAATAGTTTTACCCAGACTCAATATTTTTCTTAAATTCTAGAATCAATAAACTGTAAAAGGAAACCTACTTTTGCAGCCCTCAGTCTGCCCCACCGATTTTTCTCAGAACCGGCAATTAAGTTTAAATAAAAGCTAGGACCATAAACGCATATATTTTATTCAATATTATCAATACTCTAATTTTATCCGATAAACAGTTAAATACGTTTAGAAAATTAAAATGAAAAGAATTGCTCTTTAAATGCTGACGATTCAGTAAAATTGTTAAAGTTTTGATGATCCAGTATTATACATGTATAAGTTTGATTTCATAATTCCTGTTTGAATGATCAATTCAGAATACCTACACTCCACTTTATTTAACAACAAAATGATATGACCAATACTAATTATTTCCTTCAATATTCCCTCTTATTTTTTCCACGCCTAAGAAAAGAAAGATGTACCAATCCTCTTCTTGTTCAAATTATTTGCAATGCAGAATGAGGTCATTATGATCATGACGTGTGATTTCGGTATATTTTTGGTACCTGATTTACACGACTCTGGTTATAAATCTAATTAGATTGGGATTGTGGCTGGGAAATTCCATTCAAGATGCCGTAATTGAGAATTCAGTGGTCTGGTGTAGAGACATGAAATTGGTATACAAAGGGTAACGTGTGGTGCCGAGAATGGCAAAGGCGGCAATTATGCATACTTCGTGCAATATGAATAAACCTTTAAGCTCCTTTCCAAAAGGTGCTAGAGCCATTCCTTATATTCGCCAATCGATCATGTGCGATAGCGTGTGTGAGTGTGTGTGTGTTTCAGAAGATATACTATGGAGATATTTGAACTTTGAACTTGAACTTGAACTTTTTTATCCAATAACAATATTGAAAATATGACAAAAGCTGTACAAAATTAGATACAACATAATTAAGGGGAAAAAAGGAACCAGAAAATAGCAAGAATGCTAATCGAGTCTGATACCTTTAAACATATGAAAAGATTGTTTAGTTAAAAAGAATTAACAACAAAAAATTGTAGTGGTAAATATGGACTGGATTATAAACAAAACTATAATAATAACTATAATAAAATCTACAAGTACAAAGTATGTGCAGTTGGTATACTTTCACAATCTTTAACTTTCTAAATGGTTTTGAATAAGTCATGATTGAACCAAATGTGATAGCGCGTATATAGAGCCATTTTTGAACGAACAACAGTATACACTTTTAATAGATGCGTTTCATATTTGCTACCCCATACTTCATTACCAAAGTTTTTGTACCGTAAAATCAAGATTTTCTGGGGGTCAAACTGTCTGAGTCTAAAAATAATGCTAAGTTTCTTTCTAATACATTTGTTTACCTTCTCGATTTTGTTTTTCCAAGTTAAGTGTTTATCGATGTTCAACCTACAAAAGATGCAAAATAAACTTCAATTATAATGGTATCTGCAATTGACAGCATACTTTCCACTTCAATTGTTTTTCGGCTTCCACTATTTTTGTTTTTGATAAATCGATTCCATTTGTTTTTAATAATTTGATTGTAAGTTAATTTGCATTAAACCAACTTGATAACTTTTTGAGATGTGAATTAACTTCATCTATATAATTTTTCTAACTGGAAATGTATGAAAAATGTTTAAATCATCAGCAAAGAGTCTAAAACTGAAGTAATCTGTACAGTCTGGCAAACCATTAATATACATTTAAAAGAGTGTCGACCCTAATACAGATCCTTGTGGTACACCGTATCTTGTTATCTTCCTTGATGAGCTTATCCTACCACTGATATTTTACAAACTGAGTTCTGTTGCATAGATAATTTTCAAATCACATCAGGGGTAATCCCTAATTCCATAGCGTTTGAATCTTCTAATAAATATGGAATGGTCTATAATTGTGCCAAAGGCTTTTTTTGAAGTATACAAAGACATCAAGTGTTAATCTCCCTTCATCAAGAAATTGTATAACATCATTTATCAGATTTGAGAAGGACAATTTCTTATTACTATATTGCTTACGAAACCCATATTGGTGCTGGCATAAAATGTCATTTTCTCAAGGCAAGCAAGTATTCTTTTATTTACTGGTTTTTCAAGGACCTTTACTAATAGAGGTAATATTGAAATTCGACGATAATTTCCAGAGCATCATTCTTCCTTTCTTAAAGACTGTTGTTAATTTAGCTACATTTATACCACTTGGAAATTTACCTGTCAGAAGGGACAGATTAAAGATGTAAGAAAGTTGTTCTGCCATGAATTACGTGGCGTCCTTTAACAAGCATGCAGGAATGTTATCATAAACACATGCTTTATTTACACTGAGGGATACAAGATGGCCTCTACCTTTGAAGTATGTAATAGGCTTACTTGATTATGAATGTATTTATCAAAAGAATTGTCAACAGGGTCTCACATAATATCTTTGGCAAGAATTGTGCATATATTTACCCCAAAAGTCATTGAATGCTTCTGTTATTTTAGAATTTTAAATAACAATCTCTTTACCTCCATCTGCATAGTTACCATTTCACAGATATTCTGCATGGGTTGTCTTGGATTTACTCTTTCCGCTGTGGAGGAGGTCATTTATTGATTTCCATGTCTGACTTGTGTCTCCGCTGTGGGTTTCAAATAACTCTGTGTAGTATTTTCTTTATGCATTCTGAGACTAGAAGTCAAAAAATTGCGATATCTGTTGTATGTTGATACTAGAGGTAAAAAAAAAAACAACAACAAAACATTTGGCACTTTTGTTTGTTGATTACTCAAAATTTATAACTCGTATCAGACTGGGATTTTCACATTGTAAAGTCGAAGGATGTCAAATCTGTTCGGAATAAGTATCATGAAATCTCTTTGAAAACCTTTTTATACAACAATGTTCAGAATATTTAATTAGCTTTCCAGTAAAAGAAAATCAAGGCCACAAAATCTGTGTGCATCAGTATGCAATTCAGAGCACAATATCCATTGTGCACTGCAGCTGAAATTCTTGAGGACCTCATTTAACCCAGAATCATGAATCATTAATTACACTGGACAGCAGTGATAGCAGGTGAGATGCTCACAAAGACAATTGTTGTGTTCTGGATTAATTACTGACACACAATGATTTTGTGGTCTCAGTTTTTTTTTTTTTTAAAGTGAAAATCTAACTGAATAATCAGATCATTATAAAAATAATAATAATGAAGGAAATTTCAAAAAACCTTTTTTTCCAAATAAATCTGACATCCTTCAATTTTACATTTTGAAAACCTCAGTCTGATACGAGTTATAATTTTTGAGTTATTGAAGATCAAAGTGTCAAATGTTCTTTTTTTTTTCATGGTACTGATTGAATACTTTGGCAAAAAGTCTCTTTGATAAAACGCTTACAATGTCTGTATTTGATCTTCTTTTGTAATAGAGGGTCACTTGACCAGTTCTTAAATATGGCAAATGTTGGAAGGTGATCTGATACATCAGTAATAATGATTTCTGCTTTGACACGACTTGCAGTAATATAAATTATAAATCGAGCGAGTTTTATGTCCTATGAGTTTTATTTCCAAAACAAGCTACATTCATTTTCAATTTATTTTCAGAGCATGCTACATCCATGAAGAATGCCCTTTAAGGGTACTGACCAATGACAGAGAAGCACGACATCGTGAATGATCAAGGACGGTCCTTCGGTTTTCCATAAAATAGAATGTGCTTGCTACACTGTACGTGTGGTGGATCAAGATTTTTGTTCTAAAACATGATACATCTACAGATTTATAACAGTAATTAAGTGGTTTTATTATCCCATCAAGCAGTAGTGCTAAAGGGAAATTTACAATTCATGCCCATAGTGCAAAATAAGAGAATGAAAATTCCTTCTTTTTTTCAAATCTAAGACATAAGTTTTATAGAAGTACAATGTATTGGACTTAACTTTATGTTTATTAAATGTGTTTGTTTGTTGGTATGTTTCAACGATTTACCTATCACTTCATATAAGCGTGCTGGAGCATCACCCCATACCAGTTCTCGTTAAGTTGTCAAAACGTTGATAAATATATGCCATGTACAGGTCTATGAATAAAACGTCGAAATAAAAGAAAGAAAGAACGAAAGAAAGGAAGAAAGAAAATAAACATAAGAAATGAACAGAAGGTCAGCTAGCAGTTTTTCATTCGTCTGACTTACACTCTACTATCTCTTATATGCCTGTCATTCAAGCACCATCTTACATCGTCATTCATTTGTTATATTGCAATGCAATTTCGCTGTGCATTAAGCCTGATGAAGTGCGTTGGATCAGTTCACCATCACATCCAACCAAACTTGATTCGATTGGTTTTTCTTCTCTTCTCAGGTTCAGACACACGCCTTGATGGTCAGCAATTATTGATGTGATCAATATACCATTTCTGCCTTGAAGATGAGGTTTAAGACGTCACGTAGCAACTACAGGAGGTGCAGAAATGAAGGCTTCGTGGACGTTATTTATATCATAATTCATTATTATTAAATGTATATCATAGTACAGAAAGAAAAATGCCAGTCAAAAGTTGAACAATCAAGTTCGACTGAATAGCCTTCTTTCATCCAACTTCTGTTTGGATTCGTTTTAAAGTATTTTAGGTTCCTGGAATCCGACGATTATATTACGTTTGAAGAATAATTAAGTGAAGGATCAAGGATTTTAATAAAACCAATAATGTCATTTGGGGGGAAAAGCTTCAAACAAGCCTTTGAAATACCGTAGCTTTTAGCCAAGCGGCCACAATAATTTCAAGGTATCCCCAGGTGTATTCATTCATTAAAACCTCGGTCGAGAAAGCCAGTTGTATATAAATGCCTTTTTGAAGGAATATGTCCCTCAGTCACATCCACCACAGGATTACAAAGTGAATGAACCACTCTACTATTCAATTGTGATACATCTGTTAATGCAAGTTGAAATACGACGAGGAAGGAAGAGGAATAATGATAAAACCATTATTATAGAGATGAGGAAGAATAAAAACTGGTTATATAGACGGAAACTGTGAAGTTAGAAATGTATTATTAATAATGTTTCTTGCCATTATTGCTATTGATAGAGAACTATCAAAGACTTTGGCTATATACCCAATGAAATGCAAAGTATTTCCCAATTATTGACATCATTCATCATGTATCTAGTCCAAGATGGAAATCTCCTTATACAGAATTCGATCTAATGTCCAAGATAAATCGTTACGAGTAACATTCGCGCGATGATGTGTCCGCATTCATTTATATGATGATCAGGAGCAAGGCATATTTCATAACCAAACGAGCTCTGGGAAAGACAAAATGATGTTGCTACAAATCTACGCACAATGAATGGTAAATGTCATAAGTATCCAAGGTCGTTTCTATTGAGGCCCAACTTCAGTGCTATTAGATTTGATAGGTGAGGTAAACATGTGATCGAAATTGAATCCTGATATCGTATACGAACATCAAAAAGAGGCTATTGATTTAAAGCAAGGTCAAAATCTTATCTAAAGGTTCTTCTTTTATAATTTCCAATGAAGTGATCAACACAATAATATTGTCTCAAGGTGTTCTTGAAAATGGCTTTTCTATCCTTTATAGATTAACGTACTATCAATACCATCACAAAACCTTCAAGAAATGAACTCAAGGGCAATTTCAATACCATGCATACGGCTGACAGAAATCAAGATTAAAGGTTCTGGATTTTTTTTCAAAAACGTAAATGATATATAAGTTTAACATGTAAAATAACCAACGGAATCACGGTTAAAGACTGATGCTGTACATCACCTTTTGGACTGTGCGAATCATGTTCTTATCATTACGTCATTATTATTATTATGTAACGTTCACACTTCAAAAGGTGATGGACAAGCCTATTTTTACATTACCTAAGGTTTAATTCTTAAACATGAAAGTCTTTGCTATCGTGTTGATCTGAGTACAAGTTAAAAATCGGTTTGTTAGGAAGGAGGATTATGGGTGGCAGCAGTGACATGGAATTTGCTTTGAATTTTATTCCTCCAATAATGGAATTAACTATGATGAAGATGATGACGATAATGATAATGGAAAATGATTATGATGATGATAACAACAACAACAGCAACATCAACAACAACACTACTACTACTACTACTACTACTACTACTAATGATAATAATGATATAAATAATTATAATGATACTACTTCTACTATTACTACTACTAATAATATTGATAATCATAACAATAATAATAATAATGATAATGGAAAAGGGATAACAAAAATAATATTGTCTTATTTTCCAGGGTAGCCTCATATGTGTTCGAAAAAAGTAGACGCATTGACAACGGGCACAAGCCGAACTAGGATGTTTGTTTTTATTATGATTTAACCTTTCTACCAGACGACTATCTGGGCCTTGCCGTTATCTTTGGCTACAATCTTCACTGTCGATTTTGATTTAGTCGATAGGCTGGAAAAAAGTTGCTTTATTACTCCACAATTGATATATCTGATCTCGTCTCGTTTCCGAGTTTGACAATTAGGAGCTATTGACGTAAATGTTCATCATGTCCAATTTGCCCCTTTTATGTACGATTTGCCCCTGCATTTTGCTTTCCAAGTACCATGTCATTTAAAAAAGCCATTGTCTACAAATAGTATCCTGGTGATATGCTGTCATGGCAGAAGTTCGTTATGTGCTGGATGATGTATTTTTGGGGGGATCTTTCGAAGTTTGGAACTCGTTTCGCCTTAATTTATTGAAACCGATTTATTGATTTCTGTGCAGATGTTTTAGGGTTGAACTTAATGTTTACCTGACATTTTCAGAATCCCGTGATAAATCGATCGGGAGCGCCCTCGTACAGAACAGAAATATCCAAACAAGTGGGATATTTATTGCTCCCTCCCTTTAAATCTTACAACATCCTATTGAACTAAATAGCCTTTACCCTTTCGTAGTAAGAAAATACCGACACCTTCTTGCAACTTGATCTTGCAATTGTTTGAGAAAAAAAAAAAAAAAAAAAAAAAAAAACAAACAGATTCAATTAATTTGTCAATGTACTTACAAATCGAAATATCTAATGGGGGGATGCTACTTTATTGCTAAAACTGACTGCTCAGAGAAAGCCTCAGCCAGTGCATACAAAGCATACCTCACCTTACATCAAATAAACATTTATCAATATCGAAAAAAGTCATTTTGAAAATGGTCTGAGAAAAAACTTTAAGAGACCACATATACATAGAGGTAGAAAAAAAAGTGAGAGAGTGAGAATGTCCGAGACAAAAAGAGAAAAATTAGATAATTAATGTGAAAAATAGAAAGAGAGAGAGAGAGAGAGAGAGAGAGAGAGAGGGGAGAAAGAAAGAGAGAAAGTAAGATGCAACAAACATAGAATAAACAGAGAAGAAAAGTAAATGGATTGATGTAACGTATTTATGACGAAAACTCATCAGCTCTTCAGGTGACGCCAGGCAATTGAATCGTTGGCGATCTACTACGACATCATCGTAGTGATCCTTTGTAGAGATAAGTAGGCATATAATTGTAATATTTATTATGATAATAATAATAATAATCATAATAATATTAATAATAACCGCAGCAGGAACAACAAAACAACGATAATAACAGTAACAATAATAATAAATCATTATCATTATCATCTCAATAATTACTACTACAGGTACTACTACTACTAGTACTACTATTACTACTACTATTAAAATTGTTGTTATTGTCATTGTTAATAATGTTATTATTATCATTTTATAGTCAGGTTGTATGACAGCTGTGTTGAACTCGGCTCACGCGAGGCGTCATTTCATTGCGTCACTATCTGCGCTTATCGATCACTGTGAAGGCAATTAACCCATAAGCATGATAAGCCAGTTATTAACCCTTTCATGACAGGAATTATTTAAGGGGTAAATTGATCACATTTTGTTCTTCAAATTTAGCAACATTAATATTTTTCTTTTAGTGCTACATGGTTCTAACAAAATGTAATGTCTTTGAAAACAATATACATCATTAGAAACTTAGTCGAAAGTTGAAAAAAATGTCAATTTTGATAAAAAACAGTGATTTTGAACCTTTCAATGTGTTGCCAATTTAAGGATTTTGAAGCTTATTCTCCTTTTTACAATTCCTGGCATCAAACGCAATATGGTCATGTAACAAAAATGGACATAGTGTGTGCAGAAAGTTTTGCTCTTTCTACTCATGTATCTGATATATTTTTCAGGGCTCTGAATCAAAAGTTATTGAGCCAAACCACAAAATGTGGTCAGTTGTCTCGAAAGGGTTAAAAGTAACGTTTGGACTGTTCTTTTAGCCATCACTTTCATGAAGTGTAAAAGGCCGTTCAAGTCACTGACGCAGTCCTAACGTTAGCACATGGCGCCTCTTGTGAGCCATAAATTACACTCAGTGTGGCATACAGATTCGCTCCGCCACCCGCATTTTCTCTTAAACATACTAAACTAGTAGTACACGAACTCGAAGCAATTACACACCCACATTCTCAAAACGCACACAACAAAGAAAGATCATATATGCTGTTTTCCCTACTGTAAGGAGAGCCTGTCCTCTTTGACAGGAGAGTGTTTTTAAATCTTTTTTGCTCACCTGGGACCTCATCGCCTTAAACTAATGGCAAGTATATGTGAAGAAAGTTATCCTTCAGTTACATTTTATGTGGCTTGCCAAATGTCAGTCTCTCCAATCCGCAACAATAATCGAAAATGTATAACTAAAATTATATTATTAATGGAAGAGAGGGGAGGGGGGGGGGGGAACAGTCATCGAATGAGCATGACAATTATTTAACCTGATGTTATAGGCTGATATATTTTAGTTTTACAGATAAATTGTAATTCGCACTGTAATGAGTTGACATTTTGGGCTTCATAAATCAGTACAATTGCTCTTATCAATTCATTTAGGTTGAAACTAAAGACCTAAGTTAGTCCGCTTCCCCGGATACCTTCCGGGAAGGAATTTAAAGGGGACCGAGTGAATTATTTAAATATTTTGTTCTGTTATTTTTTTTGGTTTTTTGTTTGTTTGTTTGTTTGTTGTTGTTGTTGTTGCTGTTGTTTCGTTGTTGTTGTTGTTGTTGTTGTTGTTGTTGTTGTTGTTTTTTTTTTTTTTGGGGGGGGGGGTGGGTTCGAGGGGGTGGGTTAGAGGGGGATATACTGTAACTAAATATCAGCTTCGAATACATGTAATAAGTCTGAAAAGAGATATTACAATTTTGAATTTTTACGAACTTTGTATAGTTTGGGGGTGATGTGATATCTTTAAACGGTATACAGTCTATTAATTTATTCATTTATGAATAATATTGCGAACATACCCAACTTAAACATTTCGACGGCGTCTCGGTAAAATGTATAGAGTGAGGAGTGATGTGACAGTAAACAGGGACGTAGCTCAACTTCAACTTTATTAGATCAAGCTTTTGGAATTACCGGCCTTCTTCAGGTTCTAAAGTGAATTTTCGTTGGTGGCTAATGTATTTGTCACCCTCAACGAAACTTTAGAATCTGAAGAAGGTTGATCTAATACAGTTGAAGTTCAGTTACGTCCCTGTCTCCTATCTCATCAATCCTCACACTTATAATGTTTGTATATACATACACACACCCGCACACGCGCACACACACACACACACACACACACACACACACACATATATATATATATATATATATATATATATATATATATATATATATATACATATTCGTTATTTACATTTTACCATTATTATTATTTTTTTGTCTAGTCCCCTGTATATTTTATTACTATTGATTAAATATAATAATTATATGCGAGTTAAAGCACACACATGACATCAATATCACACAGATTATGCAATCAGATCATGAACACATTTGACTGACAAGTATTTTTCATTTTATTTTCTTCTTTTTTCGTCATTGTGGAGGATAATTCCAAAAAGGCATCTTCAATACGTAAAGACGGTTTGCACGTATTCTAAATCACAACTAGGCTACGCTTTATAGAGTACTTGTATTGGACCATACATACACGAATTTCATATACTTGTTGGACTCAGCCAGCATACATTCTTTTCATATTTCGTCGTAAAAATAAACGTGTTGGAATGCGTAATTCGACTATCAAGACAATTGTGACGTAAGTTACGATTATTTCACAATAATAAAAAGTCAAATATTTTGTTATGGAGCTTTGTACCAATGTAAATCAATTTGTGAAATAGCTAAAAATACGCATTAAAAGTGTTAAACAAATGAGTGTTGTCATTTTAAAAAATATACATCACTGGGATTTCCAACATGAAGAATATCCATTTCCGTTCTTCCATGAAAGAGTTTTATTTCAATGCAAAATGTAATACACGCCATATCGGATATATTGACGGTATATTTATCTATTCGCCAACTAGATGGTTGATAAGGCATTATCATAAT
This sequence comes from Heliocidaris tuberculata, assembly GCA_025618425.1. Lineage (NCBI taxonomy): Eukaryota > Metazoa > Echinodermata > Echinoidea > Camarodonta > Echinometridae > Heliocidaris > Heliocidaris tuberculata. Next base: position 1,772,436 of record CM046850.1, read on the forward strand.
CATTGAAATACACCATACATATTATGATAATTTCTTGGAGATTACAATCCTACGCTCATTTGTTAATTAATTTACCACATTCAGTAGCATTCTAGCAGCGGCATTGAATGTCAGTAGATTCAGATTTCAGGTTCTTCTGGAAATGTCTTAATGTTCCTGGTTAGCTTGTCAGATCTTTGAGTAATCTTCAATAGCGATTCGTATAAAGCAACGCAACCCTTTGCAATCCTTTTCGGACCATATACCTGCAATATTTGAATATTGATGAAAATATAATTGGTATATGCTTGATGCCAAATGTAATAGAATTACATGTAAACATTAACCTTAAAATAAATAACAGATTCATTCGTGGGAACGACATAAGCCACATAAAAAATTGCACGTTAGGAATGATCAGTAACTACTAACAAACATACGGTCTCATTTAATCAGGGTAGCCTCATCAGTATGAAGACGGCTCTTCCTGAAGGCCCTGCAATTGTTACACCCCAACATTGTCAGGTACCCATTTGATAGACCTGCATGGGTCGAGAGTCCTTGGACAAATGTGTACAACAATGCTTTATCTGCGGATGTAAGCACCCAGCAAGAATCGTATGAGAGTCCAGGGCCTTCACCAATATAGCACATTGCTCCGATCTGTTCAGTGTATATTGAAGAAAAAACCTTAATATTATCCTTGAGGAAAATGTTAATTTCTCAATACTCTCTGTATGTCTATAGTATCAAGGTGAACAAAAATATAATTCTTCGACATCCGAACAGTTTTCAGATACTGTAAGAGCGTACTATAAAATCCGACCACATTTTAGTTTCATCCTTCAAGGTGAATATAATTAGAAAAGAAAATGATACCATATTTAAAAACATCAAACAGATGTTAGACCTTTGGATTCGAATCATTCTAAAGTCTTTTAGCATAATTATTGTACTTAACATTAGCTGGGCGATATTCTTTGGTTGTTAAATGTACAACGGTTAAGTTGCAAAATGAAAAGGACGAAAAAAAGAAAAGAGAATAAAAGAATGATGAAGAATTAGTGGCTAGAATGTTACACCCGCTTTTTTTTGATTGAATACGGTATTTCTTCTTTGGGTTACAGCAATTACCGTTAGTAAAGAAAAAACATCGTAAATGTAATCCAATAAAAATAACAAAGATAGTGTTACAAAGCACAAATGGGCCATTTGCATTATACATAGATTTCTCTCTCTCTAAAAAAAATCTATTACATCAGTCCTCTTCTCACCTGTCGTCTACAAATTCATTTAAAGTATTTACATGGACTTGCCTGGGACTGTCTGAGTGACCGTTTCCTAATAAGGGATGGCCCATAAGTCAGATATTCAACGGTAATTATTCTCTTTAAAGAAAAACAGCAACAAACTTTTAAATGGTTCTAAAGTGAGTCTACATGAACAGATATAACCTGATTTGTGAGGGCCTATAGATTCATGCTCCGATGTATTGCCTATTTGATATTTCATAATTTCTTCGGTCAGAAGGAAACATAACCTTCAAAACATGCTAATAGTCACAAACATCCCTTAAATTTAGATTTAGTGGTTACAAAGGAAATTGTATACTCAGCATTTTAAGAACAATATAGAGACAGAAACGTACACCCTTTTCCAGTCAATATCACCATGTATGCATTGAACATCTCAATAGCTGGAGTTCTTTAGATCAGCTACCTTTTGGGCAAGTATTTCATACCAGCAAACTTTTGTTGAATGAGTAAGGAAAATAAATCATCAATATACTGACGAGTAACCAAATATAACCTACTAAATGAGTGATTTTCTCAATCCGACATGTTCGAAATTGTGGCTAGATACATGTATATTTCTCATTCGTGAAATAACGATCTTTCGGGAAATATTAATTGAATTCAAAAACATGTTTATACGATGATGAAATAGAGAGATCAAATTATAAAAGAAAGATACAGAAATCATTTTAGCTAATAACAACGCTAATACCATAAATTACTCTATACTCATAACAAAAATAGATGCACCAAAAGCAAATTATATATTTCTTTAAAATGTCAATCAGTAAATATACATTCAAATAGCCGTAATAACTATTTACACACGAAAGCAATGTTAATTATACATATTGCAATATTTTGATAACAAAACTTAAATAGATTTTAAGTTCCGATTTCAATTTTTTCCCCTATCTTTATCTTTGTCACTAATAGACATTTATGATGTAATATGATATAAATACAAACATAAAATCAGATTATTTCTCAAAAATAATCCACGAAAATGAGGAATTCATTTTGTTGGGAATGTTTCAGGTTGATGAAGTAGAATAAAAATAAATATCTTAGCAATTCGCATTCGTCAATATATTCATAAGGTTATGTGGACTTGTTTTTTAAAATCTATTCTCAATTTCGTTTTCGAAATAAAAAGGAGAGAGATTTATTTTATTTGTTCCTGAATTAATCACTGTTAATCGGCAGTCAAAGGATTTCCTGATCTGTCCATCGTCCTTCCTGGCCCTGCTCTAGGTGTTCCTTCATAGTATTGCCTTGCCTGCAGAGAGAGAGAGAGAGAGAGAGAGAGAGAGAATAAGAAAATAAATGAAGAGTTCAACTCTAAAACAGGGTACATCCATTTTGTTAATCAAAGTTCATTCATTTACAATGGATACACGTACTTTGACAAATCAAAAATAATAATACAAATAATAATGATATTGAGCTTTTATGACTAACAAGAAATAACTTAATATTCTTATATATAAGATATAATTAGATAAATGATAAGCTAACTTAAGTTACAAATAATCATAGATTAAGAAAGAAAAAAAAGTGCATTTCCTCCGGGGACGAAAAATTAAATCAGGCCATAAATTGAGTTTACTTCCAAAACATGCTACATCCATTTCAGTTTAGTTCCAGAACATGCGATAAGAATAAGGAAAAAAAAAATACTAGGGGAACTGACAATGGCCTAATTTAATTACAAATGGATAATGCGAAACTCTTACTATGTTATCTCAGTCATGTAATAGTTTGTTGTTCAAGAACATGTAAAACAGTATAACAGTAAGTTAAAGTTTAAGTTTATGAAATTAACTGTTAAATCGTTTCTTTTTGGGATGGGGTGTTGTTTTCTTTATCTTTGTATTGTTCTGTATTAAAAACCCCAACATTTTCTACGATCTAATTATGCTGAGTTTGTCTTCAAATTCGTGTTTTATATATGCGTGAAATAATTGATTCCTTTGTTTCTAATTTGAACAAGGGATAATATTCTTGTGTGTGTGTATGTGTGTGTGTGTGTGTGTATGTCAATCTTTAAAAACATTGGTTATGTAATAGCAAAGGATAATAAGGCCGTTGAGGAAAGCGGTTCTGAAATTGACAATGTCACCCTGTATACTGCAAAAAGGTAATATTTATGTATATAGTTTAAACTGAGACTCTGATAAAAGTGTTGAAAACGTACATGTAATTCAACAATTTGTATTTTTTTTTTATTATTGTGAAAAGGGTAGTATTAAAAGCAAACTGCTATAGCTACTTGTAATATCAACTTCCACTCAAGTACGGCTAGAATTTTTTTTTGCATAATATTAACCATGTTCAGCGAAAGGCTATTAAAAATAACAATAGAAAAATGCAGCAATCATGAATCGAACTGAAACTTTCATTACACCGTTGCGACGTAAGATTCATAAAAAGCTAATTGTGACCCTACACCATAAAACGACCAATAAGTCGGGATTTTTTTTTCATACTTGTCTTGTATGGACTAAGCAAACCCTTGTAAATTACAATGATAATGTCAACGCGTCAGACAGGCTAATGACCAAAACAACAGAGAAAACTGGCTTGAAAGAAGAGTGACCATTTAAGAGCGCCTAATCTGTTTCCTAATGTTTGTCGCACAAAAGGTTGAGTCAAAACTCCCTAGTTTATAAGGTGAAGTACTAATTGGATTGGATTGAAACTTTCTATACCTTTAGAATAGATATATTTCTTTGTTTCTTTAGATTTTGAATATCAGAAAATGAATAGTTTATGAGCCATACTAAAAAAACTAGTGTGAAGTACGATCCCAGCAAGCTGACACACAAAGTTTGAAAGTCCAGGAAAAAATGTTCATTTTCAATGAGAGAAAAAACATATTTCATCACGGTATTTCACCCTGAAATTTTGTCAGATGGTAGATTAATAAATAAACTTTCAGAAAATACGAACATCTTTAAAACAAAATTTTCACCCCAAACCACCCTTTTTCAACTGTTTACTCTAAAACTCCTATTGCGACTTTCATATTGGTCGTTTTGTGGTGGAGGGTCACAATTGAAATTTGAAAATATCCTGTACATTTCATTTACTGATCAAAAATAACTGTAACTGTATATTGACGTGGCTTGAAAATTATCAAAAAGAAGAAGACACATTAACCTTTAGCATTAGTTTGAGAGGAATCTACGATCGCTTGCCGGAACTGCCTTTGAGAAGTTAAAATGGGGACGGCTTCAGATGCCAAACCCTTTCTTCCCGCGCCATTATTGCGGGAGAAAAGGAATGTAAGATAGCCCGCAGTGGCGGGTTTTTAACTGGATAGTGTACCGCCTAATGGATAGACATATCAGTAACCCCGACAACTAGTTAGACGTAAATCCTTCACGCTGGAAGTGGGTCGATCACTACTGGCACGTTCACACTCTCAACTCGCACAAGTTCATACTGTCAAGGTTCAAATGATCAGAATAATTGAAAACTTTTCTAGTAAGTCTTTGATGTAATCTGCAACGTACGAGAGAAACCATTCTCCCACACGACGATAAGTTTTGTTGTGACGTATACAACATGGTTTGACTATTAATCATACCGTAAAACATTGCATTAGTTAAGATTTACTGAAAAGAACGTCTGTACCTACATGGTAACATAATTCCACATTTCAATGGACAGATTTGCCCTCTTTTTTCAAGGTTATCAGGTTGAATTTGTATTTTGTATTCAAACCAGTTACATTCTAATTATGATTCAAATTTTAGTGCAACTCGCACAAGACAAATGTTACGCGATCAATATTTTCAGTTTATTAATTTCAGTTTCAGTTTATCTGTTTAAATACGATGATTAAAAAAAACATGCTTTCAGCTTGGCATAGCTGTTTTTCAGCATGTCCGTACATGGTACATTAAAATACATATAAATAACAGATAAAATACAAATTAAACAAAACAATACATAACAATTCAAAAAATAAAAGTAAAGAAAAGAAAAATATAAAGCAAGATAAACAAAGAAAAAAATAACAAAGAAGTACATGTATATACCTAAAAAAAAGGTGGGAGTATAATTGAGAAATTAATCTGGTGAATATATTTAAGTTACTTGCTAAGCCGATTGATTCTGGGAGTTCATTACAAAGTTTGATACCGATATAAAGTGAACTATTTCAAAGACAGTTTGTCCGGGTTGTGTCCAAGTGAAGAATACGTTTGTGGTTGCGTAATGAGTAAGAACTTTCTTTAATGGTTATTTTCGAACACAGAGATGGTGGTGGTAAGTTATGGATTATTTTAAAAATTGAAATCAATAAGTCCTTAATCTTATTGCTAACGCAATCAAATTTTACATTGTTATTTTTTAACAAATCAATTAAAATTAAAACTGTAACAGCTCTATTGCTTTCATTTATGTTACAGATTTCTATAAAATATTAACGCGGCTGCAAGATAATTTAATCACTTGATCAATAATTTGATTTATACCATTTTTATCTTCAGGACGAAATACTGGTAATAATATATAACATGCAATAAATGCAATGCACTATAATACACGAGTTTGCTTTAACATATCAATTAACACATTAGATCAGTCGAGCTTAACATGACTAACATCATACTGTTTGTATTGGGTCGAGTTTCAAATTGACCCCGATATACCAACATGTTCTAAAGACGCCGGTTGATTGAGTTCTGTGCTGACCGAGAATCCAGGGTGAGGAAGGATAATATAACTGTTGCTTAACAAAAGTATTTAGGCCTTTGCGTATCTTGATACAACAAAACTACTTAGAGAAATTGATTTTCGGGCGAGGTGTTCCAGCGCCTTTGGAAGTGACCAGGATGATTCGATTGTTTGCTTAGGAGTTCAGTTTCCCCGAGATAAAAAAAAAATAATCGAATGATAAACCTAACAACCTTCTCCTCAATGAGATCACCATTTTTCTTTTTCCTTTTAGATAAAGTATTGGTTTTGTAATTTTTCCGTGGGCGAATTTGAGATTTCATTATGCAATGATTCAAGAAATATCCTATTCTGGTAATTATGTATCCATGTATGTTACCTACACCATACCAAAGGCTGTTGAAATTCCTTCCTATGGTATCATGAACTATACAAATAAAATAATAAAGGTTATTCAATCTCAACATCAGCACATTTGCAAAATCGGTAACAAACTATGTAACTGAACACCTAATTGAATCTCGACCAAATAAAATTTCGCAAAGGAATCTTACACAATTTAAATGAAAAAAATATCAAACATGGTTCACCTACTTGCGATTTATGTTACCTTTTGTGAAAGTGAATTCCACTCTCACAAGGATTTAAATGAGGGACAACCCCTTTTCGACTGAAAAAATAGTGGTCACTATTTCACTCAGGAAAGAGTGAAACACCAATCCTTTTAATAACTCACTCCTTTCTAAGTGAAATCATCAACTCAGTCTGGAAAGTATTAACTACTCTTTTTCAAAAGTGGTACCTGTAGTTTTGTTCACAACAAAAAATATAACACTGACCATGAATTTCAAGGGCAGTCAGTTTGTATTTTCAAAACTGTAAACTGCATAAACATGTTTGACATAATATGTTTTTCGACTAAAAAAACCCAGGGTGCTGGCTCACTCAGCAATATGCTGGTCTCTGAACATTGAACCCTGCAGTGCATGCATTACTTTCAAATATCCTGATGATTTCGTCACAAATCCATGGTCACCAAGGCAGAAACCACAACATTAGTCATGTTGAGAAATGGTCATGCCCCAATGTGTTGTACGTACTTGCCTGATTCTCGCTGGTGAAGTAGAGATCGGTGGTGGAATTCGATTTCGCGCCTCGATATGTGCCGGCTTGTCATTGGTTGCCTTGCGTCACTCGTTGCTCACGAGTGAAAATAATTCATTCCGCGTATGATATTGAGTGGAACACGGGCTCACTCTGTCAGTGAGTGAGAAACCTGATGAAGAAATATCGGCATGCTCACTCAAACCATTAGGAATTAAAGTTCCTTCACTCTTAATGTAGAGTGACAAATTCACTATTTTACACTTAGAGAGTTTTTTAAACCTTTGGCTATTTTTCTACACCATCTGTCTTGTGATAATCTAGGCTGGGTTAACTTGCCAAAAAATATACACTCAATGAGAGTCGATACAGAAATCTATGATGGACAAAACGCAAAATATAGACATGTTGGTTTGCAAAATCTCAATCAGAATGGGTAATTTTGAAAACTAATTTCACAACCATGTGTAACTCCATTTTGTTTGACACTGAAATAACTAACATAACTAACATATAACTTTTTTCTTACATTGAATTCTCTGAACCTGATAATTTTATGGCAATAAGAGAATGTAAGAATATAGATGCAGTATTCAATGATAATACAGCACTAAAAGGGCCTATGAGAAATAGTATTTAGTTTAAAAAAAACCCAAAACAGAGCACCTCCCCCCCCCCATTTTTTTTTTTCATATTTATCGATTTATGTTGTTGTTGCTGTTGTATTTCTGCATCAGTCATTCCTATTCACGTTCATAACCATCACGTGATTACCAATTACTGTATCAGGTTCGCCAATTTATACACCCACCTCTCATCCTCTACCATTCCATATACTTCCCTCGAAAGAACTTGTTGCTTTCTTTCACCGACACCAATTAATATAACTCTGTGTCACGGGGTCCTCACTATGGCGGTAGGCTCTCTCTTCTCCAATTTGAGTGATTAAGGTGGTTTCTCGTAAAGATCGCCTAGGGTAAGGAGTAAATTCCTGACGCCGCTGAGAGAGGTACGCGATAAATGCACAGACACGATGAGATAAGGTGTCGTGTTGATAATCAAATACCTATTTAACTATTTAAAAAATCTTAACTCTTTTTTTTTTGTTTTGGGGGGGGGGGGGGGTAAAGGGATGTGGAATCTACTGGATATATTCCCACTGCCAAAAACCTGGACCCTCGTTCTTGCGATAAGTTTTCAGCTAATATATGATTATATTTACCACACGAAGAAATGTAAACAAAAAAAACAAAACAAAAATCATTAGTCATGGCAACGGAACATTATTAGGAATTAAATTTATTTCAAAAGTCTAACTGTATTGTTCTACTTGTAACAAGAGATACGGATTCCAGATATTTTGATATTCCGTCCCTGCTTCCAATGAATTTGATGTAATTATCTGAACGCAACACAAATTCGATGACACCTTTTCAATATGGCACTGCAATCTCAAAGAAACTTCTACAAATGGCGCAGACACAGGTGTCCGAAAGTTTTACAGATAGGTATTTTACATCCCTACGTAATGTATTTTCACCTCTCATTTGTTGATGTTCAACTTGAGAATTTTTTTTTTTTAGAAGATCATTACAAACCAGATTTACTTATAACATTCTGCCCCCCCCCCCAAAGGGTTTTCATTAGTCAAAAGCACTGTTTGACATGACTATGATCATTCAGGTATCGGGTAATGTGAACGCAACTATGTATTTATATTTAGAATAGGTAATGGATATGACCACGCACTAGAGTGGAACAATATCTTCCGGTAAACTTCAAAGGATAAGTGAAAGGGACCCCACCTTAAGATCATTTACCTACTGGAGGTTAGGTGATTCAGGTTACGTCAACTTAGATTATATCTCCCATAATTCCTTTATCATTCCAAACGTTCTCTTGCATCTTTTTGACTTTTTGACATTGCATACCCCCTTCTACATGCTATGTCGATGCCTTCCCAAATAACCTTTGGCAATTAATGGAAAATTTCCTATGAAGTGTTGAATATGTGATCAATGTGGTGAGGATTCACCCTCTCTTCGTTAGTCTTAATGAGGAAAAGAAAACTTGCTCCATGTCATCCCTCATTCTGCTTTTAAGTATGTCTCGTTATTCAATCATTCCAAATTTTGTACCATCTTCCAGGTAAATTTACGAGTCAGAGCAACAGAAAACAATTAGAGTCACTAACACAGTTTTTCTGTTTCGATCACAATTATTCAAATGAAAGAAACCCGCAGGTTTAGTTAACCTTTCAGTTTGACCAAAGATGTTGTTTTTGTTTTGTTTTGGGGGTTACTGCCTTCACGATACAGCAAAAATAGGTGAAATGCTAAAGCCTACGTGCAATAGGCGGTCCCACAGATCAGAGGGAGGAACGAGTAGACGATGTATATAATACACAGTCAAAAATGTTTTGAGCAGAAATATAACCCTACGAACATTGACAAAAGTGGATCTTTCAAACAATGGGGAAGAAAAAAATACTCATTTGATAAGCTCTCTACCCCATCATGATTTACTTTGCCTTTGAAGTTCCTGACATATTTGCCCATTGTGCACTTCAATCTTAAATTCATTTCTTTTTAGGAAGTCTTCTGCACTTAAAAATATGTAGAGGGTGTTCAACATGACCTTCAATAATATACGTTCAAAGTGGTATTTTGCCCCCCCCCCCCCCCGGAAAAAAAAATCTTTAATTTACGGAAATAAGACTCTTATCGTGACTCTTGACAATATTATACATGGGCCTTAAAGTTGTTGCTAAACTCTTTAAAATGGTCGCAGAAGTTTGAAATGGTGGCAGAAGTAGAGACTTACAATATATAAATATATAACGAAAATGAAAGGTCCATGACAATCTTTGAAAGATTTGATCAACGTTTGGCCATGTAAACATAACATTAATATCTACTTTTGATATAAATAGTTCGAATCATATTCATATCGTAGTACGAACTAACTCTAGGATCATCGATAGCCTCATAACTAACGAGTAGTAAAAATTAATACATACAGACATCACCAAGCTTCTCATAACCATGTGTACATATTCTTAGCATGTACTTTCAAAAACCTAAAGTATACCAATCACCTAAAAAAATAATTTGTATACAACTGGAATGTATAAAGTTAACCTCAAAACACTTTACCTGAGCTTCTGTGGGTTAACGGTTAAGGAGTATGAGGAACAATAAAGGAAAACATAAAACCTCCTTGGGCGGAACTCAACTCCGACTACGGTTCCGCGAGGGCCTTATTTTGTGCGAGCGCGTACGGGTGCGTCCATAAATCTACTCGCAAGTCACTGTAATATTTATTTAGAGAGTACTTAAATTAATCTCTCCATAGAATTAACATTTGAAGTAGTAAACAGTAATTTTATATCCCTGCTAATCTGTCGAGACCGATATGGGAGGAGAGCAGAACTAAACAACTAAGTAAACGAATTGAAATTAAATGATTAGACGGCATTTAGACAACCTTATGAAATGTGAATTTACATTTCCGAAAAAAACAACAAAATGCATCTATATTTCTTATCATATGACTTTCGCGTTGCACAATACAGATGATGTAGTAGGTGAGTCATTTAATCATAATCTAGTTTCCATATCAATTTGAGTGGAATTAAATTTTACTTTCCTGTCGTGTCACATTCATATCTACTCTGTCAAAAATCATTGTGAAACAAGGAAATTTCTAATAAAAATGAACAAGGTGTACACGAAACACTCATGTATTAATCTTCATCACGACCCCTCTGTCGGAATAATCAATCATCGTTTACATTTTATAAAACATTTAGGGACGAGTTAGCCACTATGATGTCATGCTAAACGTAAAGTGCATGATTTGTTGTATTTCAGAAAAGAAACGAAGTGATCGTTTGTCGTTAAGTGGAAATATATACGCAGAGAGAGAGAGAGGGGGGGGGGGGGGGGGGGGGGAGAGAGATAGAGGGAGAGAGGAGGAAAGTGGGAGAGACATAGGCCGTTTCATATATTTAGACAAAAGATGATGTGACATAACCTCATTAATTTTAATTGAATGCAATTGCAAAATGAAAAACGTGTATTATGTGATAAATTTATAGATGATAGTATAAAATTATATTAAAGTAAAATAACCTGATGAGCAGGCATAAGGTAGCAATACCAAGGCTACAAACGATACGTAAATTTCCACAGTAATTATTTTTACGTGCGTACTTTGGTAATAACACTATTCTTGTAATTATGTAACATTAAAATCAACTCTTAACTTTGTATGTTCATTATCCAATGGCATGATAGATGGTTTGGATGGAATTTGTCAGGAGTTCGCTGTCTATCGACCCAATTTCTAGTAATGATTTACACACAATTAAGGTTGTTTCAAATTGGGATAATAAATTGCCTAACAAACGTTGATGGCCTACAAATGCGAAGATACGTGTATGCACTTATCGGAGCGAGTAACTAACAAAACTAAGGAGAAAGAAGCTTCTATCATTTGGAAGGTTTGGTGGTTAAAACGCCAAGCACTCTGGAAATTTATATTTAGAATATCCATTCTTAGAGTTTTGCGGAAGCAATTAATACATTTGTAATTACATTTTGTTACCTTGATTGAAGCTTTACAAATAAGAGCATTTTAGATGAAAAATTATGCATTGTTTCTTGAAGATCTAATGCAAAGAAATCACGGCACATTGTAGGGGAAAGAAGTGAAGTCATCATAAATAGCATCAAACATTGTTACAAACTATATCATATCGACAATCATCGGGATAAATCTTTCTAGATTTTATTAACTAATTATTCATAAGAAGACACAATCAATAAAATTGAGTAAAGACAATAGGATGACGCATTATCATCTAAAAAAATGTTTTATATAAGATTTCCCAATTTCAACTACAATTTGTCATTCAACTGATGATGTGAAAAGGGGAGCTACTCAATGATACACAGCTTGGTAACTTAATATCTTATAAAGATAACATTCAACAGACTACACAAATGTTTTGACCAAGGATTTTGAGTTTATATGGACGCAGATACAATAACCCAACTTCATGAAGACACTGGCTAGAGAACAATAGACAACAATCAAGTCATCGAATAGGAACTGTCGTTTTCTAGGAGGGAACACACCCTCTTAAAGAATAGGTGAGCCCCGTTGCCGTGGTTTACCTGAATTTCTAAATCATTAATATCGAAAGGAGAGATGGGAGGTTAAGAGGTGCGCCTTTCCCTCCCAGGTACAGATGGAGCCGAATGATAAACTGACGATGATATCTTATACTAATTGACAAATACAATTTTACTTCTTTCTGATAGTTCAAGCAAAATCACGCCCCCCCCCAAAAAAAAATGCAATTGACTTTTGTCAATTTGACATAGATACTCGCACTTACTATGGAAAGAGATGTAGCTCAACACGATCGTGAATAACATTGGATCCTAGAAGTTAACCCCCTAGTTTTTGAAGGTGAATTAGAGCTAGCGAGGTAGGACGACAGTCATTAGATTTGCCAAACAACAAGGAAAAAACAAATTTTACTTGATCGTGTAAGCATGATTGAATCGACAGTTAGTTATAAGTTCAATTGCAAATTAGCATATTCAGTATTTTAACCCATAGACTACGGGAACCCGGTGGCTCCTGTATTAAGCCCATGAGAGGTAAAGAATTCAGTAGTCAACGGGTTAAGAACTAAATAAGCTCCTAAGGCTACAGTATTTTCCCCTTGTAATATACGAGTATTCTGACCGCATATCTTTCAAGGGTCCTACAAAAAGCTACAAGATGGATTCCATGGTTTTGCTGATCGGAGTATGATGTTCCCCACTGCCCGTATTGTTTGAGGATTCTTTTTTAGCAGTGACGTACAGGCTACCTAATGTGTTATCTTTTCAAAGGGTAATGCCATTTATTTGCCAACTTCTGGCCAACAGATCTTCTTGTGTGTATTTTCACTGTAAGCACGTTTGTGGGCATGTTGTATCCTCGAGGAAGTATGTCTCTTCTTAACATGCCTATCTGGCGGCGGAAAAGGTACTTCGTTATCTTCAACAGGCTTTAGAAAAGCTAACACAAGTGGTGATTAAAGTACTGGTGTGCTCAGTGGATCCATTAATGCTACCACTAAATTGGAAGTCAAAGAACCCAAAGTTTGTCCCTTTTTTGTGAATGGGTCTTCATCAAGTCAACCGCATAAACCGTCCCGGCCACAGTAGAAAAAAGACTTCAAACTACGCTAAGTGGTCTACTTGTTGCTTTCTTTCACTTCTAGTATAGGCAAAGGATCAATAAGACGCCATTAAATGTCTCTTGAGAGAGCGGCATGAGTGGGATATCATGATCGCAATCACTAGGACATAGCGAGCGGTGACTAATGATCACTATCACTAGGTTAAAGTGAGCAGTAGGGTAGAGTGACTAAAGGTTTGGATTTACATGATTATGTCATGCATGCAGGTCTAACAGGTTGACTACGACAAGCGGTCTTGTGACAACAAATTGAGCGTGACTCAGTAGGCTAATCTACAGGTTTAGGATACGAGGAGATGGGTTCATGTATCTCCTTCAATTACCGAAATAGGAGTGTCGAACGGATACATTCATACATCACATGTATATCAATGTGCACGCCATTTATCAATTAAGCTGTCTTTATATTGCAGAATAGCATGGTTTGCCGCCACCTCCTAAATGTTTTTTTTTTCCATTTTTATAAATTATCTATATAAAATAATTTATGTCATGAGCGCATTCATTGGCTAGCTAAAAAACTACTTTTATACCGACTTGGAAAATATAAACCAAACAATAAACTTGCTATAAAACGTGACAAGCATTCGCAGGAATGAAAGAAGTCCATTAGACAATTTTAGCAGATACTGAGATACAAAAGTGTAGATTCACTTGACCATATATATTGTGTGGAGATGTTAATATGAGTTAAAATTTTAGAGACCCCCACCCCCCCCCCCCCTGCTAATCATTGTGATCAGTGATATGTTATAATGCTAAACACCATCTTATTTTGAGGTTTATTACTTTAAGAAAAATATGGCTAAAATTTTTGATAAATGAAAAAGCTTTCGGCGGCTCCGCAAGTGTGACGCTATCAGAAAGACTGCTTTGGTGGATTTTATGGGCGATCAAAACATGCGTGGACTTTAATATGGTTAAAAGGCAATGAAGGGTTTACGTTTAATTTGACCCGAAATTTACTTTACTGAGACATAATTGCTTATCTCATCTATTCATCTAAAACAACTAGTCATCTACAAGAAATCAGAAAGCAAACAGACAAGTGATTAGCTTCCGAAAACTAAACCACTTTTGTTTTGCTCAACCAAGCCTTTTGGAAAAACACATCAACCTGACGAATAATAACTGCCCATTTCATTTATGTTTTTGTAAAAAGGGAATCCAATATATTCGAGTAGCATTCAGAGCACACAAATGTCTCATTTTTTTGAAAACTTTCTAAACCCTAGCCTGTCTCGATATGACAAAACTAATAAAAAAAAGGTCAATAAAATGTCCGAATCCACTTGAATTACTATGATCCAACATCATATCGATCACATTAATCATGTTGATACTGCAAAATGACATCAGACCCATCCAGAGGCTATTGAAGGAGAATTATCGCGATGAAAACATCATAATCTGTGTCGCTTACACATTTCTAAATGCATGTTCAGGGAAATGGAAAGTGGCAGATTGATGTATACTGTCAATGGAATAGACCATTTATTTCATTGTGCTCTGCATTAATGATATCCCGGGTAAGTGAGGTACCCATTGGTTGTGAAACATAATACTTTTACCATGTTTACTAGATTTAAAAACTGATTCGGGTAAAGATGGAACATTTCAGCAAGCTACTCGCTTTTCAATAACAAAGGAATGTGAAGAGGAGGTGGGGGGGGGGGGGGGTTGCTAGAACAACCTTAACGCCTTTCACATGAAACGACAATGCTTAAAATTTATCGATGTCCTATATGCCTAGATTTTAGGCTCCTGTGTCCCGTTTCATAAAACATGTTATCAGTAACAACTGCCACATTTCTATGACAAATTTCCTCTTAGCCAATCAGATGCAGGGATTTCAGTAACTTGTAACAACAATCGTAACTTGTTATTGATAACAAGTTTAATGAAACGGGGCCCAGGAGTTTTTCTCCCTCAGAAATTACGGAAATGCCTTATTATACTTCTTTTTCTGCCGGAATACCATTATTCAACATTCCATAAAGTCCTAGAGTGAATTTTCAAAAGACAGTAGTAGAACAAAAAGTAATTCTAGTTATGGAATTGAAACTAATTATTAGAACTGAGGCTGGCGAGGCTACTTTGAAGCTTTTAGTAATTTTATTATTTATTTATTTTTTAAAGAAACACACGCACAAAAGTACTGATATGCCCCAAAACCATTCATTCAATGCACGGTAAAAGAGCAATGAAAATAAAATGTCTTCCTGAAGGGCATAAGTGCCGTACCGGGGATCCACACCACGATTCTTGCATTTCCAATCCAGTATTTTTAACCACTCGGCTACAAATCTCTACTACGACGATATCTATCAATTGTAAATTATCTTTGTCAATAATCCGAATAAGATGGGAAAAATTCAGAAAAGAGGTAAATTTACATCATAAAAATCAACTGAAAAAAATTGTCAAAGCTGGCTAATTGCCAATTAATAACAAACAACGACATCAACATCAATCAAAACAACGAACAAGCTTTCGTCGGCAATCGTACGCACTTAGGTTTGTGTAAGAATACCTCTAATGGCCATTTGAAAAGAGACCAAGTTCAACCTGAAAACACAATTCTATTTTTCATCAATAAATTTCAGTTTTAGTTTTCCTTCTCTATTCGTTTATAGAATTACTGGTTTGACCTCGACCTCTGAAAACTGCGTTATTGTTGCGCGCATCTCGCTTTCGACAACAGAAAAATCGACTTTTTCGATAACAAATAGCGCTTAGGTATAATGCAATAGTTCTGTGGTTCATTGTCACAAAATGCTGTTTAAAAGAAGGTCATTACAGCACTTGGCAAAACAAAAAAAAAAAAAAAAAAAAAAAAAGGCAAAGCGTTTCCACTTTATTATATGCCTTTCATACTATAGCTAAACCCATGGTTGTATTTACCAAACACTTTGCGAGCACATAGAGACGTTATGTCACAAGATCTACAAAAACAAAATAAACATTCTAGTGTGGTTTATTGGTGAAGGCTATCAGCTCTCATATGAGAGATCCTAGGTTCGATCCTTACTCGTTGCTTACATCATTCTACGAGGTATTTCACCTGCATTTGCCCCTCTCTACACAGGTGTATTAAATGGGAACATGGCAAGACAGGGGTAATAATAATTGCGTAACCCTCAGGAAGAGCAGTATCAATAAAGTTGAGGCTACCCGTGGTAAATAAGACTATTAAGACGTATTATTATTATTATTATTCATTATTATAGATGATACATATTTTTCTATCTCCGCTGTTGAAGTTTATTTCACACCGTTTCATCTATATCAGAGTGTACCTGTGAAATAATTTGCATAACGCACTTCCCCTCAGACCACTCGAAATGATATCGTGTGTCATGTCTGGCGTTAAAGTCATCATTTTTATCAACCAATTTACATTTGTATTATTGATGACGCTCTAAGCCTGTATAAATATACACCCAACGTGAGAGACTCTTATCCATTAAACCTGATGGAATGATTATTCTGGTATTGACCCCTCGATATTGGCGCATTTATTACTATGATTGAAGTTGACAGATCAGTAATGGAAAGATAAAATTCGTTTAAAGACCACACTCCCTGGCCCCAACCCGACCCACCAGGATCGCATTAGGATTTTTTTTTTTTTTGAATAGATTTTTAATAGTAAATTTAATAGTAATATAAGTCGCGATGGTGTTAATTGCATGGAGTACTAAAGCTAGTTTTATAGTTCACTTCCTAAAATTATATAGGAAATGGGGAAGCGCACTTTATGATCAATATACAATTGTAATTGATGCTCTATATGAAAATTGAAATAGTAGGTATTGATATGGTGACCTTGTACTTGCGTTGTGAACTGCGATAAAGTCCAATTCCAGTTTTCTATTTAGACGAATGCATAATATAGTCACAAGTCGCGAGTGGCATGCAAGGTTAGTCGCCCACATACAGTTTTTATAATTGCAGAACATGTATAATGAGAATATTTCGGTAGGTGGAACTGAGTGCTTTTAACCTGAATTTCCAATAAAATCTAAAAAATATAAAAATATCCATGACGATTTTCATAGATTTATAATGTGCATTGTAATACGTACTTTAAATTTTAAGTAATTAGGGGGTAAAGTTTTCTATTTATAGTCTGAAATCTGAAACTGCCTTCCTGGTTTGATATTAAAAATGATGTCGACAATGGAGGGTTTGTTCCTGTAACCTCAACGATTCTATATTACATCATTATTTTTCATTTTGCTTGGCACAGAACTGTGAGGGTGAACAGAAATTTAAAGTCATGAGAGGGTCAGAAAAGGACGATTTTAGAATGTAGAGAGATCCGGAGCAGAGGTGGAGGGAGAGAAAGAGAGAGATCCGAAGCATTATATATAAAATATAATGCTTCAGATCTCTCTCTTTCTTTCCCTCCACCTCTCTCTCTTTCTCTCTACATTCTAAAATCATCCTTTTCTGACCCTCTCATGACTTTAAATTTCTGTTCACCCTCACAGTTCTGTGCCAAGCATAATGTATATATATATATATATATATATATATATATATATATATATATATATATATATATCGACAGCAGGCCGACTTTGCAGTATGTGTGTTTGTGTGTGTGTATGTAATTGACTTTTGACAGACGTGGTCCAGTGGTGGAGGTGCCGTGGTCCAGTGGTTTAAGGCGCTTGACTGGAGATGCGAGGATCGGGCGTTCGATTCCCGGCACGGCACTTATGCCCTTGAGCAAGGCATTTTATCTACATTGCTCTTTTATCGTACATCAAATAAATGAAGTGCTAAAAGGCATATTGATACCAGCTACCAGCGTGTGCATTTGTGTTATTAAAAAAAAAAAAAAAAAAAAAAATATCAATTAAGTATGATTATTTACGTCTGGGACTGACCTTTAACATCACCATCCGAAATACGTGACTGAGATTCGAACCTGGGTCCGACCAGAGTTAGTCTGTAGGCGAATACAAAGAGCTTTCCGCAGACGTTACCGCTGGACCAACTCATAAACCCCTATTTTCCACATGCCTTTTGTACACACTGCCTCGTACTGAACGATGAGGGCTCTATATCAATCGTGCGTTATACCCCGTTTTCGGAGTGTAAACCTGTACTCGGTTTTCCGAAGTTGGGTCTGACTGATATTAAGCAAGATGAAAACTAGTAATATACAGATGATGAATTGCAATGAGTAGGTTATACAACCTTTCCGAACTCGAGGTGAGCCTGTGTGCATAACATCTATCAAACAAAGAAGTAGGTTAAGTGAGGTTTAGTCCTGTTTGGTTTAGTCCCGTTATGTTTTCTATAAATCATAATTATGAGAATCACAGTCGTGAGCATTACGTCAAAACAAGAACTACTATTATAATACGTAATTCCTAATCGGGTGAGGAAGGGTGTGGGAATGAGTGCCCTCTCTACTTTTACCCCCCCCCCCCCCTCCCCCCCCCAAAAAAAAAAAACAACAACAACAACAAAACAAAAAACAAAAAACAAACAAACAAAAACACAAAAAAAACACCAAAAAAACACACAAAAAAAGAAAAGAAAACAAAAACAAAACAAAACAAAACAAACAACCCCTCAAAAAACGACAACAAACAAACAAACAAACAAAAAACACACACAAAAAAAAACACCAACAAAAAAAAACAAAAACAAACAAACAAACAAACAAACAAACACAAACAAAAAAAAGCCACCAAACGCTGTCTCCCTTGAATGGACCTATGGCATATATGAGTAATTGTGGTATGGCCAGCAAATTAGTACTATACTGATATTTTATTGATTATGAACCTGTGAACCATCCTGTTTAGAGGTTTAAAAAACAACAACAGCAAAAAAACAACAACAACAACAAAATGATAAACAACTATATATTAACAAAAACACGAAAAAAGAAAGAGCGAGAAAAAAAAAATATCACAAAGACCTTTCAGGTAGACCTTCATTTATTTATAATTACACAGCTATATGATGCTTGTCGAATTACGTATTCCATTGGAACAAATGAGAAGAAAAAAATAATTTAATTCTCGATATATCATGTCACCTGTCTGGGCGCTAATTAGTTCTGAATATTTGCAGTGATGCATGTCTATAACTCAGTTCTTATTATATTCGCTTCGAATAATATTCAACTCCATTTTGCGTATAACAATAGTTGTATAATGCATTCATTAATTTTAAAATAAAATATTGTCATCGAACGTCACTTTATGACTTGTCTCTTTCGCCATGTTTGCTTTATGTGTGTAATGATGCAGAACTCTATTTAGAGACGATTCATTTTTAAAAATCTTCACTGACAAAAAGAAAGAGGAAAGGTTTGCTATACTGAATCATTCTTTGCATGTCTCTCATCTTAATCTTTCATATGCCCCTTTACCGAAACGAAACTTGCTGACGTGAGACGTTATCCCATCAGGGCAGACACGTTTTTTGAGATCCGCGCATTTAAGTTAACACGGTAAGCCGACTTGAATGCACTGATCTCAGAAAAACGTGCACGTATTTGCTAACTGAATGCACGTTTGTGAATTTGGTTGACTGGTGTTTTTTTAAGTGAATGCTTGGAATCTTAATTTAAATTACGGAATTCGCGTTAAATTGAATCCACGAAAAATGAACTTGAGTGATCGAATGGGTTACATTTAATTTTTTTTTTGTATTATAGTTAAAGGTCTGTATGGCCCGAATTCACGAAAGAGGCTTATCATATGGTCTAAACCACCGCCGTGGACTAAAATAACTTTAAATAAGCGTATATAAGTGCATTACTGTACGCCCATTGGACATGAGGTCATGCGCGTACTATAAACGCCTATGGCCATGGAAGTTTAAACCATGGGTAAGATAAACCTCTTTTGTGAATTCGAGTCTATGACTTGACTTTCACTCAAAAAGGTTGAGGGTCCGAATTATTGCCCGGTACTAACGTCACTTGGAAAGACATTAATCTATATTTTGCCACTCTCCACCCTGGTGTATTAAATGGGCATCTGATATACTTAAATGCTACCAATTTGGGCAGCTGGGATATATATAGAGCGCTTTTAGCAGTTGAAATGGTGAAAACGCTATTACGAACACTACAAATGGCAGTTCATATGATTATTGTCAATGTTATTAACATTGTTATTACATGGCTGTAATGGTTCAATGGTTAAAGGGACTATTTCGACATGTCTGATACTTTCCAAGGGTCAGTGTGACCTGCTGGTACTTGCAAATATTTCCTTCTTTCTTCTCTACCATGTCTACCTTCTAGGTGAAACAAGTGGGTAGTATATGGGTAGAGTGTGAATAATGAATGAGCATGAATTGCATGCCTTGTTAATTTGATTTACGAACATTCTAATCTAGTTAAACAGAAACGTTATACACCAAGCGGGAAAGCCAACCTATACAAGCCCTATATCAATGTATATTCCTCGGTGTATCACAGTATATGATAAGAAGGCAATAGGGGTGGCACTAAGTTGGTTATATATCGCCAAATCTAGCCCATTCCCCTTTTGTGTAATGCACATAAGTCACTGCCGTAAAAATATTACTTATCATATATTCTTTATTTGTGGAAACACCTCAGAGGAAAGCACCCAAGGCAGCCCAAGAACGTATACTTTGAACTTGTTGCTTTTTAACCCTTTCGAAACAATTGACCACATTTTGTGCTTTACTTTAATAACTTTTGATTCAGAACCCTAAAAATATACCATATGCATGAGTATAAACAATCTCTACACACACTGTGTCCATTTTTGTTGCATGACCATATTGCGTTCGATGCCAGGAATTTTTAAAAAGGAGAATAAGCTTTAAAATCCTTAAATTTGCAACACGTTGAGAGGTTCAAAATAATTTTTTGTTGAAATCAAAATTGGTAATTTTTCTAACTTTTCGACGAAGTTCCAACCATGTAGGTTGTTTTCAAAGACATTACATTTCATTTAAACCATGTATCATTATATTGCCAATTTGAAGAACAAAATGTGATCAATGTAGCCCATAAATAATTCCTGCCTGAAAGGGTTAAGACACAAAATTGCTTCACAGCATGATTATCATGACAGAACATTGTTTGCGTAAGGAGAATTTCGTAATAATATTTTACCTATAATATACTATGAAAAACTTATTTCATAATGGAAATTAATGAAAAAAAATAGTCCTTTGTTCTAAAACTTCCAGTAATTTACCTCTCAGATTTTTCTCCTTCCGTTTGTCATATTTCTACTCAAACCAACTCTCTATGAAAGGGTGGGTTCCTTTTAAGTTAAGCTGGTATTAAGAAGTTGGTAAGCTGAGAAGAGGGTGAAATGCTGCTGTTATGCATCCATGAACTCCTAGTGGTAAACACCAACGTGGTATAATGAAAAGGTTATAATTCCCAAAAATGGGGGCAAATGCGCCACGGTCCATATTCATGCATAGTGACCAGTGGTCCAACGATTTCTCTATGGATCAAATCCTGTCCATGAT
The DNA here is from genome assembly GCA_025618425.1 of Heliocidaris tuberculata. NCBI lineage: Eukaryota > Metazoa > Echinodermata > Echinoidea > Camarodonta > Echinometridae > Heliocidaris > Heliocidaris tuberculata. The sequence continues at coordinate 1,794,257 of CM046850.1, forward strand.
TGGCTGTAATTAGGGTCTTGAATTCCAACCACATGGCAAACAGAATGACTTAAAAATAGAACTCCTCAACCGCATAGTGCACTGACATCTTTATTTCAGTATAGACATTTTTCAGGAATTGAGTGACCTTTTATAATGTCGTTTTAGAATACATTTTAACGCTCGAATACATTTTAACGCTCGGAATGAAGTACATACAGAAAGAAATTTTGCTACAATATTAGATTCGTGCACAAGAGATTTTAAAATATAGTACAAAACAGTGTTTAAATGTTGGTAAAGTCTAAAATGCTAAAGTATGTGATTTCCTTATTCTTCGTTTGTTTAAAGAGTTGTACTTATCTTCATATATATTTATGTATACCTTATATTATAAGGGACATCTTAACATGTATTTGGCGTTCAGCAATCTTTGCTGTGCAATGTTTGATGAATGCAATACGCTGATTTTAATACCTTCATTGTCAGAAAAACGGAGAGAGAGAGAATTAGAAGGGGGAGGGGGTGAGAGATGGATTGCATAGATAAAGAAAGACAGAGAAAACAGAAAAGAGGAGAGTGTGCGTTGGCGAATGTGTGTGTATGTGTGTGTGTGTGAGAGAGAGAGAGGGAGAGAGAGGCAGGGGGACGCAGAAAGAATCACGAAATATCATCTACATTTTGCAATAGGCCTATATTTTTGTATATAATTTAAATGGAAATTCTGCAGTGTTTTATAATTTCACTTTAGTTCTTCTTTTTCTTCTTCTTATCCTCTCCCCCCCCCCCCCCCGTCTCTCTCTATAACTCTCTCCCTTCTCTCTTTCCTCCCCCACCCTCTCTCTTTATCCCGGCCCAACTACAGGGTACGATACGACAAACTCATCTCAAAGCAAATTACTCAATTTCCCATCCGAATGTCGAATAGGGTTTTCTTGCATACCGCCTGTGATTTGTTAAAGATCTGAAGACTAAATGTCATCATGGTAATGAAAAACATACAGAAATACAAATCCCAACGTGCTCTCTGGAGGTATAAATGGTTATGCTGAGGCGGAAAACATTTCAGAATCCAATCTTTTTTTGGAATAAAACACACCCTCTTCCGGCATTTCTTCATAATAAATTGGATTACACTGATCTGTTACATCTCTGTGACATGCGCATCCTAAAAATCAAGCCTACATTTCTTTCTTTCTAACTTTAATTCTGTCGAAATATATTCGTCAAAACATATATTGCGAGCAATGTAAAGCACGAATGCCTGGTTCCTTCGCTCTTTACAGATAAATCACTTTACCTAAAGGAATATATAAGATCTTTATAATTTCTTTCTGCATTTCATGACAAAATAAGTTTTATTAGAATCTTGGGAAGTCGTCATCAGAAAGATTTATGATCAGACGAATCTCCAGGACGACTGATGCTAAAAACACGAATAAAGCATAAAATTAATAAGCCTTTCTCGCAAAGATGATCATAATAAAGGGCGGTCTTGTTTGAGACTAATCAAAAGAAGAAATTATAAGTCTTACAGTCAGAGCAAATTGATACAATCTGATACATGCACATTTTTCTTCAATGCATCAAACGAGTTCGTATTAATATAAGCTTTTCTGGGAGCCTTTCAACCACTGTCATAAATCCAGCCTTTTATGCCTCTATTTGGCGACGGGATTCAATTATTTTCCATTAAGATAGTCGTTGAGTGAGGCAGAGTGTTGTAGACTCGATTTACGGGACAATTTACAACTGGCCTAACACGATTCAAGTATTTAGTTTTGCGGTGCTTTCACCACTGTTATAATGTCAAGTCGCTCTTACAATGATAGATTTTTAGCTATGTTTGGTTTGTCTGGTAAGAGCCAAACGATCATATAAAGGGTAAAGAGATGCACTGGGCCTTTAGAGCGCAAGGAAGAATTCAAATTCACTAAGCAACAGCCTCTTATGTCAACTTTGGACAACAGCCAGACATTTGTAGAATTAGATTTAGAACTTTCACTGAACCGACGGAAATAGAATCAAGATATAACTCTCCGCTGTATTATGTAGGGCTAAATTTGTCATTAGCTTTACTGTACTCTTGTTCTGGAGGTTTGTTGTATAAATAAAGGCAAAACTCAAGAAAAACACTAAGTACTTAGGATGTTTAGTAAAGTAAAGGTAAGTATTGTCACAAGTTATCAAACTTAACAACAACGGAAGCCGAAATCCAAAATTCTAGAATGTCAAATCTCGTTATAAAAAATGTTCGGAGAAATATTTTCAAATGGAAATCAGGTAAAGGCAATACGAGTTACGAAACATTGCTATACATCTACACAATCAAACAAAACAATTAAAAAAAAAAGAAAAAAGTTCCAAGTAACAGGAAATATTGTTTCTTTTTCCGAGGGGGGGGGGGGGGTCAATATCTCAATCCCCATTCTGTAAGCGATGAATTTATGTATTGCAGCTGATAATGACTCTGACTTCTGATCTATTTTATCCAGTTTGTTTTATGTTAATTTCCTATAATATGACCTTGATCCTGTATTGTACGATTGACATCTTAATGCCTTATTTGCAATGCGATGAGTTTATTTCTAACAATGACAGTGTTCTGGTCTATCATTTCTAATTTATGTTATGTTCATTTCCCATTTTTATGACATTGATCCTGCAACATAAGATTGTCAGCGATGAAAGTTAATTTCGAACTTAAATTGCATTTGTCTAATTATTCTATCTGTTTACCAAGCGAAATCACGCAATTGGAAAACGTTTACATAGTCAAACGTAAATTAAGTCTGTGTCAATATATGATAGTCTAATTTCTAAAATGTGAGCTTTTCAAGGGCATATTGGCCCGCGTAGCCCCCCAAACCCCTTCCCCCACCATCACCACAACTATAAACCTGTTTTGAAGACAAAGTGTAAATAGACATATGCGAAAATGTAATATTCATAACTAAAACGAATATGTAAGTGGGCATGTGGAAGCTCAAGTTTCACAATTACAATAAATTAAAGTAAAGTGAAGTCAGTTGCACTAAATATCATATGCGTCATAAAGTGCGTCAAAAAGAATATAGTTATGTCAACAAAGATGTTAAATCGTGTCATGTCCACATCAAATTAATTTCTAGACGGTTTACTCTGTCCACGTTAAAAAAAATGCTTGGACTCATTTGGTGGACAGTCAAGAAACTCCATTCCGAACGAAGCGATTAAATTAGATAACAAGTGAAAAAGTGGAGCAATTTCCTCTTAGGAATAGCCGCAATTGCCTTGCGAGCTTCCAGCCCATCGGTTAACATCAGTTTGTGAATTAAATTCAGAGAGTATTCAAATATTGTGCTGTCCCCGATGTTACAGCTCACAATCATGGTTGTATGTATACTATAAATACAGATGTAAACGTGCTTTAACCTCCTTTCCTTGTAAGTAAATAATAGGTATCAATAAGAAATTTCCTGAATTTGCAGGAAGTGCAGAACATTACTCGTTGGCCCATTCAACATACTACATGACAGACTAAAATAAGTGACTGATGCGTACATTTCCGAATATTTCTACCTGTCTGCAGCATGTACAAGGCGTTAGAGAAAACATATGATATTGCATGACTTTTCATAATTTAAAGTGGCAACAAACTGTTAGGATTTGGACAGTGCCCTCTCACGATCATTCCCAAACTAAGATTATATTTAGAGATTAGTTGCATTTTATTTTCAATTTTAACTAACAGCTGACTTTAAACATAAGCACATTTCATATTTGAAACTATTTCTTTCTACTTGCAAATGTAGAAAGCTGCCTGCCAGTACATTTTATGCTTCTACAAGGGGGAATAGTGCATGACGGAAAAAATGATACGCACAGACATTTCCCCAATCCTGTTATTCAGGAGGTTCAATTTAAGGCAATTATACTATTCGTTCCAAAGAGAAAAGCGCCATGCATGAAATTAAATGCAATCCAGTGGTATGTTTTTAGGTATACACCGTAGGTTACACAACAAAGAAGAAGAGAAAAGTTACATAGTATGAAGAAATGTCTTAACTTTAACAGTCAATAATTGTGATTTTCTTTGAATATTAAACCACCGATATAAAATGTCTATACTTATGAAATATAGGCAAGTTTTAATGAGTAATAGCTTCATCTTTACGGAAAACAGTGATTTACAAAAAATGGTAAATTGTGTTTGCGATAAAACCTTGAAGCCGCCACTATACAAAATGACGAGGAAAATGAGCTCTGTTTTCTGACAAGTTGGACATTCTGACTGGATTACATTTCATGCCCGTTGGTTGAATTAGACCTTATGAATTTCCTGTAAAGAACATATCATTCATATGCAATTTACAATTATGAACATATCCTTCCATCATACAAGACATCAATCTTATTGGTACGCTTCTGTATTTTGACCAAAGAGAATTATATTTGACAATCGCGTTTGAAAAATACTCGTTCATTCAACTTTGTCTTTGAAATTTATATTGTCGCTTTTGCCTGAGCTCAATTTCCCCATGTGTGCTTGCATTTCATGACGTCTAGATAAAGTATTACTCTAATGTGGAAAATCACTGAAACAACAGAAAAAAACCAACAACAAACAAACAAGCAAATAAACAAACAAGCATACCAACAACCAGCAGAATGGAAAAAAAGACACGATATTCGTTGGTATGTCATACATGTTTAGCATTTAAGTTGGAATGCATTTCCGTCTTGTACGTGACATGCGCGATCGAAATATGAACATAAAATCTGAATGATGAAGAATATGTATAACAGAGGGGCAGAGGGAGGGAGAGAATTGGGAGAGAACGAGAGCTACAGAGAGAGAGAGAGAGAAAGAAAGAGAAAACCAAATAAGATAAGATAAAATGAAATGAAATAATTAAAATGAAGTAAAATACAAAATAAAATAAAATGAAATATAATTGGAAAATGGCGTTGAAGAGAGACATACCAGTGTTGGGTCCAAGACCAGAGGGTCCGAGATCAAGATCAAGATGAAGATCAGACAGTTCGAGATCCAGATCAAGATCAAGATCCGCAGGTCAGGATCAAGATTAGAACATCTGAGATCAAGATCAGATATGTCCGAGATCAAGAACTAGCTCGAGATTACTGATGCCGATCTCGAGACTGGTCTCGAGGTCAAGATCGATCTCGAGGTACCCAACACTGAGTCGTGTTTTCGCCAATTGGTGAACGATTTTAAAAGCTTTTTCGTTTGATAATTTACGTTATAACAATGTTGATCTCGAGCGATCTCGAGCGAAAATTCCAAGAACAGAAGCTCCGAGATCAAGATCAAGATCAAGATCAAGACCAACACCTTCGAGATCAAGAACAAGATCGAGGTTACTGATGCCGATCTCGAGACTGGTCTCGAGATCAAGATCGATCTCGAGGTACCCAACACTGAGACATATTAAAGCTTTTCGTCTTGTACTCATCAGAGTATATACCGCAAGAATGAACAGGAAGCTGAAATCGAATTAAATAACCGGAAACAATATAACCGGTTATATTGTTCGATTTCTGCTTTCTGTTCATTCTTGCGGTATACTCTGATGAGGGCAAGGCGAAAAGCTTTAGTATTTCTCTCTTCAATGTCATTTTCCGATTCTGTAGTACCAAACATCTTTTCAGTTAAAATATAATTATGCATTTAACAAGTATAATTATGTATTGCGTATGAGATCTGTACCATGGCTGTAAAAATGATAATTGATAATTGATGATATGATGCAGAATCCAGTACATCAAATCAAATCAAATCAAAATTAAATTGAATTGAATAGAAAAAAAAAATGAAATAAAATAAGGTAAAATAAAATAGAACCATTCAACCCATGTTATCAACAGCCATTCACTGGGAGCTACTTAAATTTCAAAACATCGCAACAGAAAAAATGACCAATAAAATTGTATAACTAGCGGGTATTTTCAATCGATTAACTCGAACCAAGTTCTCATTTGAAAACCCAGAAAGCTAGTGCATGTTTGCCAGGAAATCGATATGACGAAGTACTTTGAAATCAAGCAAAAGTATCAGAGATCAACCCTTGTGAATGATTTTTTAAAGATCTAGTTGGAGAAGCAATGACGTCGTGTTTTCAATGGCATGAATGGTTCTGGGGACTTTTCGACGGTACTTGCGGACATAGATAAATCGTTATTGTCCGTAGCACGAAAACAAACTCAGAGCACGGTAGACGAGATGGAGTTAGCACCTGTTCATGTTTTCCACCTTTTGATTCATTTAAGCCGTCATTCGCTGCGGCTCATACACATCTTACTTAAAATATTCTTTTGTAGAATCAACAGCTTCCTAATATAGGAGCAATCCAAATGGAACAGTGTGTCAAAACTTGTATGAAAGTGTTCGACAGACTACCGACTTAGATTAAATATCTCAGAGAAGGAAATAATTATACCAGCCTACTATGCACAGTCACAGACAAGCAATCAATTAGAACCCCTTTTTTTATAATTTATCAAGGGAATTTTAAAATTACCTTTTTATGTTTTACGTGTAGCAATTCATAATCTTGAATACCACCTAATAATGTACGAATTCAAAATGCTATATTGCTATACCCAGGGTGATCATTTCAAAAGTGCGATTAGTTTCGCAGGCCATGTTCTCGGATGCGGTAATGGACAAAAAGGCTACCGTTCAGACTCGTAAAAAGGGAAATATTGATTGAAATTTACGTCGCTTCAAGATTAAGAATCTTTGATTCACTCAGAAGTAACAAGATTGAGATTTATGCTATACTGTAAAGAGGAGGAGGAGGAGGAGGAGAGAGAGAGAGAGAGAAAGAAAGAAATGGGTAGGCAGAAGAAACAAAGAGACATTAGTGAAAGTGAAGGAGATACAGAGAAAAGAGGAAGAGAGAAGGAGAAAGATTGAGATGGTTAAAGATTTGAAAAACTGAAGGCCACCGCACACCTTACGATCGGCCTGCGAACCGATTTCAGAAGAAAATGTAATATCATTTGACAAATTATTTAAAAACGCAAAATATTTTTGATTGAGGGTCTGAATAGTCATTCAGATAGTAAAATCGATAATACGGCCTTTGCCCAGTTTTCTAGTCCCTGGAATGGCCTAATCGGCTCCGAATCGTAGTGACGTCACAAAAATCGTACGACTGTCTACCATTTGAAACTAATTTTGCCTTATTCCCTGAAGAAAGCTGACAGCTCACCAAAACCCTATGTTTAGTATTCATATTACTTTTCAGAACCTGAATAGGGTAGATTTCATTTGTTAAAATACCAATATCTAATGCCATAGCGATTTATTTCACAAATCGGATAGCAGACCGATCGTAAGGTGTGCGGTGGCCTTTAGACTTGAAGATGGAATGATTGGAATTAAGAAAGTCGGATTAAATGTAATTACTATATTATACATATGTCTCTTTAAAAACACAATCTACTTTTTAAGGAAAACAATACTTGTAAAATTTGGTTGATTTGTATATCTTCATCATTTTTGTAATGATCATTATTAAGTCCCTTTTTTTCTTTGTTATTGATATTTTGCATGTTCACAAGCTTCTTTTATATTTGCTGTATTTTACTGTAAATATGACAATTTTAGTCTTTGGACTTTTGTCATATACTTTTTCTAATAAAACCGAAATTGAATTGAATTGAATTGAACTAACAGTTATAGAAGAACCATTTTTGCAAGGGCCCTTTTCTCGGAAAAAAAAATCATTCCGGTGATCTCGTAAAAACGAGTGAGCATGATATACGCGAAGTAATAAAGGGAAATAGAAAAGAGCATGGACACACTATAAAGAGGGTAGAGGGATTGTGTGGACGAGAGTCAGAAAAAAGGAGAGGATGGAAAGGAGAGGGGAAAAACAGGAATAAATACAGCAATAAATAATAGGGAAGAAGTGGAAAGGAAAATGTTTTGAGAGGAAAATTCAGAAACATCTGGAAGATAGATAAATAAAGAAGTTGCCTTGATACCATAACCTGATAAAAGATACATTCACTTCATACATGTCATGTGCCTATTGCAAACATTGAGTCTTTGCTGATGTGACCACACTGACACGCTTATCAATTGATGAGAAGTAAATGTACGCAAAATTGTATTAAAATGAGAAACCTAGATAACTGCCATGGCAGTTGTCTTGCACTCTTGCACGCAATGGTATCTGCACGCTGAGAGATACGATAATCATGTACAAATCTACTGCAATGATTGTCATTATGTGTCTACATGCTGTCAGGCTGATTGGCATTTGTAGCCAGTGGTGATCATCGATGTTTTCAATGTAAATTTATGGCCGGTAAAGGGATTGATAACCGCTCCACATTCGTGATTGTTTTCTTGTTTCACTCCATCCGGTGAGTTCAGGCATACATGAGTTCTCAATGCTGTTATTTGGTATGTATTCCAATTGTCTTCTGTCATAGATCAATATTTCTAAAAGTTTCATGCCACTCAATCAAGTCAATCAAACATTGTTGTTAGTAATGTAAGACCGAACGAATAAATATAAATAGAGAGGGAGAGAGAGAGAGAGAGAGAGAGAGAGAGAGAGAGTGAGAGAGAGCTGTTTGACATGAATACCAGTCTGTGATATCACTTCTGATTTTCTTCTTTCTTGGTAACATGCTTGAATGCAGCTCATCCATTTTTTATTTTTTTTTTCATATCAAAGGCCCCTTCATGAACTCCTGAAAACCACTGAAAACATATTTTAATGAAATTAATAATTCACATTTATTTCCTTCTAAAAACGGCACAATGTGTTTCACAATAAAACAACACTGGAAACACTGTAAAGTCGGAAGCGAATACCTGAAAGTGGCTTAGTGTCTGGAACACGACCGACCAATTAAAGCAGGCTCTGTAAGAACTCCATTACGAACCATTTTGCACAGTGAAGAATAGAATGATATTATTTCTTAGAGGAAAATATTTTACGTTTGACTCAACACCACCTAGACCGAATTTCGCATGATATAATTAAATTGAAATATCTGTCAATAGCGATATAGGAATGTTCTTACAGATGAGTTGATGAAAATTGCTGTCTACGGTTGATGTGAAGTTATTAACGGAAATGCAATGATGGAACGTCAATTCTCATGATAATGAGTACCTGGCATTTTTTCCCCTCTTTTAATGTGAAGTTAGATGGAGAATTTGATGTTTCGTCTCATAATTTGATATAATTTTTTGTGTGATAGGTTGCCATGCGTGGATATGAAATTTAGTTTCCTTTTCATTTTTTCATGATTTTTTTTTTTTTTTTTTTTTTTTTTTTTTTTTTGCTAATGGTTTCACCCACATTCTCGCGAAGTATAATTCCAGTGTTGTCGAAAGCAATATCGGTAGTAGTTAGTTAGACTGAATTTTAATCATTTTAATCAAACCCCTTCCACACACTATTATTATGTCATAACCGAACATTCCGAATATATTATTGTAGACACCTTCTTCATCCACGCAACTACTTGACCATTACTCAACATCATATTTAATCATGCATTAACACACACACACACAAAAGTGCTTATCCCTACCCCAACGTGATATCATAGGAAATCAATTAAGAAGAGGTTGGCTTCGTACTAGGTCAAGGGACCTGCATCAAAGGGTGGTCTGATTAAAGATCATTAATTCCTTCAAGAAGAAAATAAGATATTATAGATGGGTAATTAACATAAACGGGAAAGACGCGTGAGTCGCTTCCGTGTAAAATGAATTGAACGTCATAAAGAGAGGTTAGATCGGAAGTGAGATTATGAGTCTAAGAGACAGGGAACGCGGCATTAACGACATAAGACGAGGGCATATCAAGGGATAAATCCCCTCTTAAATTTAGGAGAAGCCGAAATTGGAAGGATCATGTAGTATTTAAAAAAAAAAATATATATATATGAAATCATCAGTTTAAAAATGTACATGTTTTGTTTTGTTTTGTTTTGTTTTTTTTTTGTTTTTTACAGACGATTTGAGTAATCAATCAATTATGTTCAGGTTTCATATTAAGAATCATGTTCATCTGACATAAATACAAGTAGGATATTAATTGCAAAAGGATGATAATGCGAAAATGGAGAAGTTGGCATTATGAGCAAATTTCAAACGGTATTTTCATATCATAAGGAGTTGTCACTTCGTAATAGATTGTTACAATTAAATAATTATATCATTCTAAATTCAGAAATGAATTTCTCAAAATCATGACGATCTGGACTTGATATTATTTTGATAACACATTGCATTGTGTTGTCTTATTTCTGCAAATATGTTGTTGATAACAACGCGTAAGAGTCGTTGGTGAACCAAATGTCATGATCATGAATAAATTCATGTCAAGATTCCTCCGACGACATAAAATAATTCATTATACCATTGCCCAAACACCTAGACCTCTGGTGGGATATAATATTCTGGTCAGTTCGCCACATTAAAATGCTTTTACTATCCTCGGGCCAAAAGCGTTTTTCGAAATTGATCCTTCGCAACTCGTTACGAATCGTGTGATACGAGATATGTTCATATCTTTTGTAGATCTTACTTGCGGCGGAAACCACAACATGCAATATCATTAATATTATATGCATCATCGAATGATCAGATCCAAGGGATTCAAAACACCAACTAAATTCCCTACAGTAGATTATAAAAACCATCGCTTACATGGCCTTCCTTAAAGTAGTGTCAGAAAATTGATGAATTTGCGGTTGACCAAGGGGTGAGCATTTTACTTTAACGATTCTTGGAACATTTTACTTGCCACATCTGGAGGGTGATTATTGGACACCGAATTGCCAAAAAAATCTACAAACCAATTGCCTGTCCGGGTTTACTGTCAAGAAATTGGCTTTCTCTTGATGTGATGTGTTATGCAATATTGATAGCGATATGCGTATTGGTGCCCTTATCCCTTACACTAATATACCATGTCAACGGATACTTTGAAACAGGTGCATTCCCATACAATCGCATGGCTATTTTTATCCCCATTTATACGCAGGAATGGTCACTTGTGTGAAATAAATAAATAATTATCATTTAGACATGAGAGAGAGAGAGAGAGAGAGAGAGAGAGAGAGAGAGAGAGAGAGACCTGATACAGGTCAGAGCATAAATGCCCGAAGGTTACCTATAGTTACCTAATAGATTTTGTAACTCGTTATTTTTCCATTTCCTTGGACTAGAATTTGTGTTTATGAATTCTAACTGCAGCAAAATCATAATTATATTTATGATTGATTGTAAAAGCTATGCGTGATTTAGAAAAAAGACACTATGCTTTCGTGAGATGAACACAACTAGAAATAAACAAATTAGTTTGGAGTAGCTTCCTGCCCCGAGATGAAATTCCACCACATAATGGCATCACTGATGGGTGGGTGGTACTCTCTATCCCTCTTAACATCCACGCGCTGTAAAAGAAGCTCACCCCTCTTCAACTCTTCATCCAAACCTTAATGAAAAGAGACCAGTCTTCATTGATATAATGTGAGATATGACCACCTGTGCATCCCCCGGCGATTATTTAGGGCCAGTCAGCCCTGTAATAAGCCTCCATTCTGTATCCTCTTAGTACCGTACTCCAGTTTTCCGCCGGCTATAAATAAAGGCAAGTAGGCAAGTAAATGTCGCCAGCGAAATGCGCTCCGATCAAGTATATTAGCTTTTGTGTGTGTGTTGCCCTCTTTTCTCATTTCGGTCGTTTATAAATTAGACTTGGAATGTTTCTTATATTGATTTCTTGTTTGCGAAAATATCGGTGTTCGTCACTGAGGAGGTATTTAAATGGAAGTAAGGATATCAAGCGCATGCCTGTAAGCGCGGGTATTATGTTTTATTTATTACTAGACCTTTCTTAGTTCCCTGTCTATTAATGTAGGTAGTATGGATGTATGTTTAATATAATTATCCTGTTTATCGTTATGTACAAAATATAAACATACACAAATGTAGTTGCAGATGAGGAATAAAAAATATATACTTGCCAAAGCACTGCAAAAACCTTGCTTTTACTTTTACACTTTACGTTCGTTTCCGTTTACATAAAATTCTCAGTAGAGACACACAAAGGCATTGGGTTCTTATTTTATTTTGCGTTCATCCAATTTTCGGAGAGAACCAAACATATCAACTTTACTTTTAACGATAGCAAAATGTGAAACTAAGACACAATGATATTTTAAAACAAAAAGAGATTCATTCGTTATTTGCTTGGTTTATTTCTATTATGCTTGGTAGAAAGAAAATGCTTAGGCCTATGAATCAAATAACAATGCTAGCTCTTGTCATCTAAAATGAGGAACACTATCAAGCGTATTACCTTTGAATCAGATTAAAAAACAGTCATAGAACTATTGGGCATAGAAGGTGCATAGGAATCATATGTGTACACTAAGCCGTTTTAGTATTTCATAATCAGCGGCTAAACACTCCCAGAGTGATATCTCTGCCCCAAGACTCTGTGTCACCTTCGCACCGTCAAAAAAAAAAAAAAAAAAAAAATCACTGAGCTAGCCGCACGTGTTCGCACATTGTACGCATACCTAAAAGGAAATTTCAACTTTCTGATTAAGCTTATATTTTACATCTGCCAAATACTGATACCGGTACCACTAAATAATATTACATTTGGGTGTTATGTCGGTGAGATATATTTGGAGAATATGCATGGTCTATTGACAGGATTTTGATTTCATAATTTGCCCGTACTAGTTTAATAGTAGTGTTTAATGACATGTAAGTTTACCAGGATTTTTTTTAGGTTGTGTACTGTGCGCGACCTCATGCGAATTCGTGGAATTTTTCGGTGCGAAGGTGACACAGAATCACGGGGCAGAGGGGTCACTTTACCCGGACTTTATCACAAGCTAATGATGCAGGTATTCACCACATAACGTTTGGAATTTACAGAAGATTCACACACTCGTCTGTTGTTTATTGCTGGTGTGAGGTTCAAATGAGAAATGAGTATAACGAACCATACATACTCTTTCTTCGTCACATCAACCCATCTAGGATTATAGATAACGTGACATAATCGTATTCATGAATTCAATGGAGACGTATATGTCTTGCTTGCCTCTTGGTAAACCTCAAGGAGGGGAGAAGGAGGAGTGGTGGTTTTACATGTGGTCTCGATAAAAGTGCATCAATCCAACATTACATAAAGGAATTCCATCACTACTGATGAGATTACGTTAGGTTTCACTTTATATCATCTATTTGGCGTAAGAAGGGGAGATAAACAATTGAGATGTAGACCTACTGCATATCGAATAGAAAAGTCGCGGGATGGTGAATTGTTTTTCTTGTTTGTTTGTTTTTGTTTTTGTTTACTTACGTATATTTCCTACACAGCAAAAACGCTGTTTAAAATTTCGCTGTTTAAAATTGTGTTGTTTAAATTTTAAGCAATATTGTTTAAAAGACGGACCCTGTATTTAAAAAAAAAACCGCTGTTAAAGACATCAATGATACTGTAGAATAATCTTTTAAACAGCGTTGTTTAAAAATTTTGAAGAGTTGTTTAAAATATTTTTTACTGTGTAGGATCCGTAAATTTAGAAAAAGGGGGAAAACTGATTTACGATGATTTAATATATATATAAATCCGTTTAGCGTGACAGCTATATAGGTTACCGCAAACTTCTAAATGAGATCGCAAGCGAGGAAACCTTTCTCAATAGAAAGAGAAAGAAAAGAATTGGGATGTATAGCTTTCACCTTATATGTGAATATTTTATTTCACCTTCTCCCGCATATAAAGCGTATAGGAAAAGGCACAACACTCTATAATCTTAATATAATACTCAGTGTCCCTCAGATTTATTACATCACAAGGCTTAGGTCACACGCGTTTATTATGCCTCAGATAATGTCATCTGTCCACAACTGAACTAGGGAAAAAAAATCATGCCTGAATTGCTGACATGTGTCAACAATTTATGATTTGCTGTAGGTCTAGCAATTGCAACCTCCTTTCTATTTATAGGAGTATTTTTAAACTGAGAAGGAATTTAATCTCTGACTATATAACACTGTCGCATCTCAACTTCTTTTCCTTCACATAATTGTATTTGTATTTAATCATAGATTACTGACACTATGAGGTCCAAGAATATCTACACCACCCATCAATGTAATGCACCACCTTCAAATGGTTAATTTATAACATGATCGCTGATAGTGACTGTGATCTTACAACCCTTATAATAATTCAGATGTAAGGCACCGACCATTCTTTCACTTTTCAGCTATGGCACCAATTCGGCTTTCAGTGGAGCCTGCATCCACTTATCATGCTCATAGCGAGTTTTAAACTGACAAAGTTCAGTAACAAGTGGTTTCTTGGTACATACTAAAATGCCTTTGTCGGATGAGCTCAAAGAAGAAATCCATTATTGCGCCACTATTTACACTCTTACCAGTTTGAGGACCTAATAGGGCAATCTATAAAGAAATACATATAGTCTTATTTCAGTACCTTTTTAAAGGACAGCAATACCTCATCAGGCACACAACAAAGTCGATGGAATCACTACCGCTTTAACGTTTATTTTTTTTTTTTTTTTTTTTTTTTTTTGGGGGGGGGGTTTCAAATGTTCAGTTCAAAAATATATTTTTATAATAATGATTATTACCATTAATCTATCAGCATTAATGGGCCTGAGAGGTAATGGCAAATTTTTATATCAAAATCTCTCTTCCAAATATAACTAATTTGAAATTTGGTATATCGATCGAATTTTTAAAACTTTGTTGATATTTACAAAGTGTGCATGTTTTGGCAGAAATTATATAGACTAGTAATGCTGAAAAAATATCAATCGTTAATATATACAAACACATTTCATGAGAAAAACCCATTAACTAGGAAAAGGGTTCTTGCTATCAACCATGACGGCACATACGTTTGAAAGTCGAAAGGTATCCACTGCCTCAAAATAAGTACTAATGCAATGCAATCATTCATTTGATAATAAAATATTCATTTCCTTAGATGATATATAATATGATGAGGGATACGACACATATATACTTCGAGAACGATACTCAGCATGTTCCTTGAGTGGGGGAGTGGGGGTGTAATGGTAAGAAATCAACGGGTGCTTATTAGCAGTTCAAGATTAATGACGATGCGCTGTGAATGCTGAACATTTCCAAAGTTACCATTCTCAACAACTATACTTTTTCAAAGTCATGAATACGTTGTCCCTCGGAGTAGACTTGAACTTGTCAATTATGGATCCCCTTCTTCTGTAACTTGAGTAACCCGAGGAACGCAATGTCACAATGTCACGTGACCCCTTTGCTCCAATCAATTTTGACCTAGGGAAATGTGACACTAGCTGGCCCTGAGACGTACTGATTCTGTCAAAAAGAGATTCTGTCTTTCTACACAATAACGTCTGAAAAAATTCATGTCGAAACAACAGGCAAGTAGTACAGAGGCGTATCTACGGTGGAGGGGGGGGGGGGGACAGGGAGCACGTGCCTCAGGCAGCACTTGAAGGGCGCGAAAAAACACAAAAGAAAAACATAGTAAGAAAAGTTGGAGCCTTTCAGTTAAAATGTGCCCCCAATCGAAAGTAAATTGCAAAGAAAATTGTGTTTTTAAAGGGTTCAAAGTCCCCAAATTTACTCCCTCGCAAAACTCGCATGTTTCTTCAGGATCTCGTAATTTTGAGCCCCCAGTACGGGATATCGTGCATAAATAGCGTTTTGAAGGTCTAAAATTCGCCCTAGTTGCTTTGCCCCCTAGCGTAGAATTTTCATAAGAATCTTGTTCAGTTTTGCGCCCCCATCACACATGATAAAGTTCATAAACTATCCATTTTAAATGTTCAACTTAAACAAAAAACTTGGTCCCAACTCTCGATTGCCTTGCTAAATATTTCGTTGATTTTGCGCCCCAAATATATATAGGAAAAAAGTAAATAGAATATAGTAAAAAAAAAAAAAATACTCTAAAGCTAGGTTGCTACACTTTCTGTTTTTCAAAGGGTGACATGAATTAGAAATTGCATTTCTAGGATTATTCAGAGCTCATAAGCTTTGCTCCCTGCTCACCTACATATGTATATAATGCTTTTTAAATTTGTTGTTTGTTTCTGTTTTTGTTTTTTTATTTTGTCTTTCTTTGTGTGTTTTTCCAAACTTAAAAAAAAAACATCTTCAATCTAATTATTCTTAATTGGTCTTCATGGTATATAGGTAAATTAATTATTTTTTGTGTTTCTAATTGCTACAAGGGATTATAATTTTTGTATTCTGTACGTCAATCTTTAAGAATATTATAATATACATAGTAAATGGTGACAAGCCGTTGTGGAAAGCAGTTTTGAAACTGACAATCTTATCCTTTATATAAAAAAGCAAATAGGCCTAAATGATAATAAATAAATAAATAAATTATACTTATTTATGAAACTTTGGCGGCTTTCCTTGTGTAAGAGTATTAAAACCATTTTCATTTATTTCCTGAATTAGACACGGGAATTAATCTTACATTAACATTTTAAGCTGATAAGTTTCTGCACCGGGCGGGGGGGGGGGGGGTCCATTTTTTTTTTGCCCCTGACGACATAATTCGTAGATACGCCACTGTGGTAGTACTACCTGCGGGTTGACGAAGAGCTATTCATTTCTTTGGTATTCAAATTAGACCCTAACCACGATCATGTTGTCTTCGCTGTCATGCAATTTGTATCTGTTTTCATACGCATCACTGCTACATGTTATCTATGTTCTTCTTTTTGTTTATTTCCTTGTTTGTTTGTTTGTATTTTTTTTTTCTTCAAATAAATGACCAAAGTCAGGATACTAATGCCATCACATGCGGGGAAAAACAACATATTCATCCTTAGAGATGAATAAGTCAGCAATTCACTTCCAAGTGAAAGAAGACGGTACATAATATCGACTTACCCTCAAATACATAGGGGTTACGGTTTTGCGAGTAGGTTGATTGACATTTCACAGTCATAGCCATAATATAATTCAATACCTTTAAATCTTAAGGTATAATTCCAGGACCAAACCTGTATAGGATTTCCAACAAGTACCAGAAAGTTTAACCCGGTCAGCTTCCTGCTATCTGCAAAGGATAGGACGCTCCATCTATTATTTCCAATGTTCAGGTATCTCTATCATAAATGATTCCACTACAACTCTTTAACTTTGCATGCGTTACCTCGCAACGATTTAATCGCAACTTGTGCGAATTTCAGTAACTTACCAATGCTGACATTCAAGCGAACACTTTTCATGCTCGTCAAACACTTTGTCGAATGTAGATGAGAGATTGTGCTGTTTTCAGAGTACTAGCCACGAAGGCATTATTTCTATTTAGATGTAATTAATAAAATGAATACTTTTCAAATATGGTTATAATTTACTCAAATAAAGCAAAGGTAATCTTTACTAATTCTAAACAATAAAGCTGGATTTTAGTCGGAAATCCTTTTCGCTGACATTGGAATTCTTTGAAGTTCGATATAATTATCAAGAGAGCTTAGAGAGGGACGTCTTTCCCCTTAAACAAGGTAATCAAATAAAGTTAGTTTAAGGAGTGAAGAATATGACACGGTGCAGTTAAAAAATTGTATGGTTGCATGCAAAATACCGTATATTATCCAACGTAATCTAAATTCATATTAAATTCTTAATCAGTCACCATCAAGATGAATTGTTGAATATACCCAATACGAACACTTAGGTACAATGGGATAGATCAGAGAGAAAAAAGAGAGAGAGAGATGAACGTTCAACATGTTCAATATTAGTATTCCCCTTACACTCAACTTTAGATTTGTTAGCCTCTCAAAATGATTTTTTTTTTCAAAAGCAAATAATATCAGAAGAGATATAATCATTGCCAACGACAGCTTTAGCCTTTAACCCAATGAATACAGAAACCGGGTGGTCCATGTACTAAGCCTATGGGAATTAGAGAATTCAGTAGTCAACGGTTTACAATAATCTCTCCATATAGAAAGTATGTACATATAATGGACTCCTGTATGCCAGTGGTGGTTTATAGTTACTTATGTTTACAGAAATCCGTCTTATATCCGTTCCAACAACTGTGGAGCAAAATGTCAAAAAGGTGACCTTTTTAAATGTCTTAATCATATAAGCAAATATTAGAGAGATAATACAATGATACTGTAGGGACATGTGAAGAGAGTCGTTAAAAAAAATTGAAAGCCTGCTCGAGTTGAAAGCTAATTCAGTAGGAAAAATACAACATTATGATAAACTGACTGTAGGTTGATTGAATAGATCGTCGGCTATTCAACGGACTGTTTCCTATCCTCGAAAATGAAAAGTTGTAAGATTCACCGAGATTTGTGGATTTTCTATAGCTATATTTTATCGAGTAGCAATAGATCATTTCCCAATAGGTTTTGAATACACAGAGATAGTTGACAACAATAGCAATAACTATCCTTCGTTTTCTGTCTATTCTTATTCGACTTCCTCCTTTTGATACAAAGAGATAGATAGATAGAGAGAGAGAGAGAGAAAGAAAAAGAAGAAAATAGACTTACATAAAAGCATTTCCATCTACTAGTGCTTTGCTTCAACCCCTCTGTTTCTCTTTGTATTTCTTTTCTCTCTAAATCTGTTATATTCCTCTTTCTCTTCCTTCCCCCTCTCTCTCCCTTGTCCTTTCTCTCTCTCTCTCTTTATCTCTCTCTCTTTATCTCTCCCTCCTTCTCCCTCTCTGTCTTTCTCTCTCTCAAGTTGTATATCTCTTACTGTTGCAATCCTCTCTTTTTCTCTCAATCTCTGTCGGATGAGGAAACGGAATTCAATTTGTGAGTGTTCGGGTTACATGGGAGGATGCGTTCGCATCTCGAGGTCAACACAATTGATTTGATTAAAAACCAAGTATCATCGTTCTGAACAGAGAAATATTGTCGATATTAGGTTAGCATTAGAAAAAGAAAATTGTAACCTGGGGAACAAGATGAATACAATTATGTGTCAATAAACCTGTTTACTAATATTATGCATACTTTTTGATCACGAATTTCTCTTGACGACTCAAAAGAGGCTTGCCCAACATAGCAACAACTAATGCATGCAAAATGGATTCCATCCATACAGATGCCATTACGCATAGCAGGTTCACTAAATAGGTAGTAACTAAGGATTCTGGAGAGAAACATGCATAAATTGAAATGCATAAGTAAACAGGTCTATTTTTTCTAACTCGATGACCATTTCAATTCATTTGCTTTATGGTTTTAGTAAATTACATAATACATGACATTATGTGCCATATACATGGGAAACGAAAGCAAATGTTTTGTGTTTTCGAGTATTCATTGATTCGAAAATTCTTGAATCTGTTAAACAGACACTCATAATATTCCCGGTCTTCAATTATACAGGTTAAAAAGGTGAAATTGGGAATATTGTTAGTAATATTCACGAAGGGAACATTTGATTTGAAAATTTTAAATCGTTCTTTCTAATTCAAAGGCTATCTTGAACACTGATTGCATTATTGTTAATCATGGAAATGCAATAAAATGCAATAAGCTCAATGAGCAGTGCCCCTTTGATAATGGTTGCATCCGATGAAAGCAGAAAAAAAGGGGGGGGGGGAATGTTTGTTGAATTTTGAACGAAATCAAATAAACGATGAGTAAATCATTTTTTGTTGTTGTTGTTGTTGTTTTGTTTTTTTTAACGATAAAAGAATTTTGTATTTTGCAACGAGTATGTTCCATTTCATTATCTATTAATGGATAGAGAACTCTGTGGGTAATTCAGTTGACGGTAATTGTTAATTTTAACGCTAATATGACAGCGACAATTGTCAGTCCTTTCTCCATCAAATGAACAACAAAAGAACAACATGTTCATTCTGAATACTTAGAGATCACAGAAAACCGTCCCAACACTATTCGCCATGTTCGCTAAAAATACCGATATATATATATATATATATATATATATATATATATATATATATATATATATATATGTATATTATTGTGAGAAATGAAAATGAGAGAATAATGGTTGCGTAGCTTAAATAAAAGTTCCCCAGAGCTGTCCTCCCTTTTGGAATATTTTGGCAAAGGTTGAAAAAATGTCTCCTACTGGTCGTTGGCTTAGAACGCCAGTGCCTTAACCACTAGACCACAGAGACGGGCCAGTGATTTCGGCGACAACAGATTCAATTGACCGACAGATGGACACATCTTCAACCTTATTAATTAATTTTTTCAACCTTTACAAAAAAAAATTCAAAAAGGGAGGACAGCTCTGGGGAACTTTGATTTAAGCTACGCAACCATTATTCTTTCATTTTCATTTCTCACAATTATAATTATTTCCACAAGAGTTGCCAAAGCTGTTGTATATGTTATTTCCTCAATATTTTATATATATATATATATATATATATATATGTATGTATATGCCTTTGAAATCCCTATGAAACGTGGATATGGTGGCGATCGAATTAAGGTTTGCTACCGTGCAGCAACGAAGAAGGAGGAAGAGAAGTAGAAGAGGAAGAAGAAAAAGAAGGAGAAGAACAAGAAGAACAAGTAGAGAAAGAAGAAAAAGGAGAAGAAGAAGGAGAAGAAGAAGGAGGAAAAGAAGAACAAGAAGAAGAGAGGAAGAAAAGTAGAAGAAGAAGAAGGAGACAAAAAAGAAGACAAAGAAGAAGGAGAAGAAGGAGAAGAATAAGAATAAGAATAAGAAGCAGAAAAAGAAGAAGAAGAAGAAGAAGAAGAAGAAGAAGAAGAAGAAGAAGAAGAAGAAGAAGAAGAAGAAGAAGAAGAAGAAGGAGAAGAAGAAGGAGGAGGAGGAGAAGGAGGAGACGAAGAAGAAGACGAACAAGAAAGGGACGAAGAAGAAGAAGACAAAGAAGAAGAGGATTAAAAAAAAAAAGAAGAGGAAAACGCACCGGAATCCCTTCCACATTAGATGCTTATTTTTTCTAATTTCCTTAAGGAATATTTTTTTCTAATTTCCTTAAGGAATATTTTTATAAAAATATTCCTCCGTGTTGGAATTTCACACGTGAATGAGCTGTAGCTCGCACTGAATAAGTATGCAGGTAAGTATATATATATATATATATATATATATTTTTTTTTTTTAGACTTGTTATACTGTTTCTATTTGACTATGTAAAAGCACGCTTCATTGTCTAAATTAATCAAGAATTAATCACGAAAAAACGCTAACAAATACACCAGGGTTATTAAGTTACGTGACGTCACTCGTACGCCGTAACAAGGCCAAGACTGTGTACATTATCACATGTTAGGTCGATGATATTACTTTTCTTTAGAAAAAAAAGAAGACATACATAGTGATATTTCAGGAGAAGAAAAGGTTGCACAGTCATACAGGCATAAAATAAAGTAACCCCAACAATAATAAATAAATAAAGGTTTATTTCTATTTACACTTCAGTAGTGTCTATATGGCCTAAGTGAACTTGTTTATGTGCCGTCCATTTCGAGGTTATCATATCCTTAATGTCACTTAAACGAAATATATCTTTTTATTTATGATCCTTAATATAATCCTTATTTGCTTTTTAGCTACAGTTAAATATTATATATATATATATATATATATATATATATATATATATATATATATATATATATATATATAATATATATGTATTACCATTTTTTGTACCTTCTTCTTCATGCCAAGTGCTTTGTCTCGATCTCTGTACAGCTTACGCAATCTAAACGTCTTCATATTAATTGTGACGTCTATTTCATTGTGACGTTAATTACGTCATAATGCCTAATTTTAACCCCAGCAACACTAGCGCATAATGCAACTGCAGTATACGCTTAGATTGCGTTTGCTTTGATTTTATTATTGTTTGTTTTCAGTCGAAATCACTTTACGTTTTCCCTGACGAAGGGGGAGGACCCCCGAAAATTTGGAGAATAAATATACTTGGAATTGGCATTCAATGCATTCGAGTCATCCTTTATTATTTCTCATCATATGCCAATACGTGGAACATCATGAATATATATATATATATATATATATATATATATATATATATATATATATATATATATATATATGTATTTCTTGTTGTATTTGTATTTGTATTTGTATTTGTATTTGTATTTGTATTTGTATTTGTATTTGTATTTGTATTTGTATTTGTATTTGTATTTGTATTTGTATTTGTGTATTCAGGCGTACCCGCTACAAGCATTTGGCTTATTGGGACTGCGCCTTCTTTCTTGTAACTTTGCAAGTTCTTGATTGTACTGATATTACTTTATATGCATATAAATTGTACTATTTGAACAGATGTTGAATGTTGTCAAAATCAATAAAAGAAAATAAATGTTAATTTGAATTGAATATATATATAAAACATCTCACTATAGCTTAAGAGCAAATATATACATATATTCATATTTCACGTATTGACAGGCGTGTACACACGGTCAACGCATTTAAAGTCAAAACGACGTTTTATTACTCGAGCTTTCGACACTCCTCGTTTTTTCTTCAGGAGCGTCAAAAATTCAAAAAATTAAAACTTCCATCGGCTATATTTCATTCCAGCTTAAAATGAAAATCAAGAGATGAAGCAGAATACCTACTTTTCTCAATGTAAACATGTTCGGAAATTTTCGTTTGAACTTTGCTTTGATCATGTTGATATGTACTGCAAATGCTTGAACTTACCATTTTGTATAAGCTAGGTATTTTCCGAATGTTCCCACAATTACCATTTTCTTCATTTCTTTGTTCCTTTTCTTCAGGTTCCGGCTTTTGTTACTTTGAGTAATACCCCGAACTGGTATCGCATCATGGTTTAATGTAATTCATTTTAGTAAAATGAAAATGGAGTTCGCAAGCGAATCCTAATCCAAGAATTAAGATGCCTTTTGGCGGCAACCTGTCCAATATCCTGAACACATTTAAAGGGGATAAGGATCCAGCATGACACAAAGAAGTGATACTTTTATTGCAGATCAAGTGCGGAAGCTGCACTTAAAGGTGCGCGTGAAATGTGAAATACATGATATAATAATACACAAGTAGGGTCATAAAAATGTAGAGATGAAATATAGTTTTGATATTTATCTTACCGTTTGTAGATCTCCCAGGAATGTGTAGATCTTGTGTACCATGTCAGCGGCCTTGTGGTCCAATTTATTCGTGAAGGCAACAGCTAGTATATCACTTTCCATCGTGCTCCTTCTCTTCCTTTTCCATCCATTCACGCGGAAGCCGCTGTTACCCCTCTTGACACTATTCAGCCTGATCTCATCTTCCCTTGCCGCCTCTCCCACCTGGATTTGCTCGAAGTCACTCAGCGCTGCCAAGAATTCCTTCATAGTGTCCACCACCCTTACCGCATCGCGAAAGAGTTGGTTGGCAGGTGTGTCGAAAGCAACATCGCTACCCGTTACGCCGGCCGCCGCAGCGGCTGCCTTTTCGAGCGGAGTCTGTACAGGTGAGCTTGTGACTACTGCGGATAACCCCAGTAGTACTGCCATGCAAAACAAGAAATCGGCTAGTGGCATTTTGTGTTGCACCGTTGACGTCGATTTGGTCGGAGTCAGGGGGTTTGTGTTCTCAGTGGTGGCAGTAAGAACCAAACCCTGTTTACGCTGCCTGGGGGAGGTAAAAGCGTTTGTCCTTGGCCTTTTGGTCTCCCAGATGTGTATGGTATTGTCTTACCCCTTGTTGATGAATAAGAACAATTGGCTGCGGGATGGGTGCAACTGCTTGCACGACCTTGCGTGTGGCCGCAATCTTTAACCAGCCACTTTGGCCAACTCTGATCTTGAGTTAATCGTCGATATCCTTTTCGATTTTTCTTTTCAAGTGTCGCGTGCACTCTGCCGTTGAAATCCAATGTGGCTCTGCAATGAAACAGAAGACAAAATGAGTATCGATTTCGGGCTAAAGCCTCGACACGCGAACCAGCCACACAGGCAAGAGGATCGATTGCGTCAGAAACGTTTACCAGAAAACCCAAGCGAATATATACTTATTCGTTACCCACTTTTACGCCCCCTCTTTCAAATCTACAGGAACGTCAGATTGGAACTCGGTTTATAACCACTACACTGCAGGTGGTAGAAATCAAAATTTATCATGTTTAATATCTAGATGGACAGCAGAGGTCATAATTTGATAATTTTACTGGATTTCTGCCTATACTACACTTGAAATAACAATATAGAGCGTATCGTGAAAAGTACACACTTTGAAAATACCCTCCGAAATCATAACTTCACAATATCGATATGACTTTTTTAAAAATGCATTTATGGGTGAGGGTCTGTTTTAAGGGATGACACTATGAGTATTGACAATATTTTAAGCTTGAGTGAGTACTGGCTACTTTTGTAAAACCTGGAAAAATTGGTTTGCGCAAATATGCCTCAGTCTTGAATTTGATCAAAGTGAGTATGAAGCAGTAACTGCTAGTTCTCTTTTAAGCATCAGTAATTGATTTGAACAATCATTTAATCCTTAGTCCTATACCTAGGAGTGCACCCCATAGTGGTGTATCCAGAAATGGATAAAGTGGAGGGGCGGGATGCTCCCAAGACATGGGTTAAATGTATCTGGACAGATGCGTTCTTGTACAAGCATGGTGAACATAGCTTCACCCAAAAGGCTGGATACGCCACTGCCCTACCCCCACAACAACCATCACCATTGCAAGTGGTGCCTTTCCAGCCCAAATCATCTGCATCAATACCAATTTTTGCCTGAAGAGTGTCGAAAAGATGGAATGCAATAACGGGAGGAGAACCCTAATATTTACATATTTTCTTCTCCAAATTTCACATTCCTCTTAAAAGTTACAAGACCCCGTAAACAACGTCTTGCATGACGAGTACGAATATAAAAGAGAAGACAATTATTGATAACAATAATGTTTTAACATTTCTTCAATTAAACATTTACATGTGAAAGATACCATTATGCAGTACGGTGCATCCTTTCGACATACTCCAAACAGAAACGCATCCTCAACTGGTTGGAAAAGATGGGGTGAAGAAAGGAAGCAAATTAAATGTTCAAAACCAGAGTTTTTGTCTCTCCCTTCTTGAAAATGGAACATTTAAAGGTCCATCTTCCTTTTATGTATTGCAATTTACATCCATTCCACAATGCTCAAGTCAAAGATGGATGCAAATTGCAATGCATTACAGGAAGATGGACCTAAAATGGAACATTTTAGGTCCATCTTCCTTTAATGCATTGCAATTTGAATCCATTCGACAATGCTCCAGTCAAAAATGGCATTGTGTGCTGAAAGACATGATCTGAAATGTTTTGTGTAGGGCGTTTGAGTGTGTGTGTGTGGGGGGGGGGAGGAGGGGTGTGTGTGTGTGTGTGTGTGTGTGTGCGTGTGTGATGGGTTAGATTGTTGGCTATAGGTACAGGAACCAATTTTAGCGAGTTTTACAAAGTAGCCAATATTCACTCAAGCGTAAAAATATTGTCAGTATACTCCTGGTGTTTTCCAATGGAAGAGACCCTCACCCATGATTATATCAGAAAAAAAAAATCACATCGATATTGTGAAATAATGATTTTAGAGGATATTTTCAAAGTGTTTATACTTTTTTGATACGCACTGTAGAGTATTCGTCGGGACAAATCATGCAGACAACAATCCTGTTAATGCAGGTTACAATTCTGTTAATAGCATTCACTTAACAACATTTATCACATATACTTACCAGATTGTGCAATGTTGGGAGTGTGGGGACTGAATGTTTGGCCAATTTATACCACTATATTCATTCTATCCTTCCTATACTGTGTATATCAATCTATACTGGTGTATGTTACATGTCAACATCCAAAATGAATGAAAAAAAGAAAAGAAAAAGAAATTCTGTTTGCCATTCCGTTCCTGTAGTTTCGTCTGAACATTAACAACTTTGAGGTGAACAAAAACAAGAAAAATTAACCCTACGAGCTGACCATATTCCCACCAACGAACTTAGCTATATGCAGGTTTATAGGTGGGCGGATATGCGTAATCTTACCTGGAAAATTTTGATTGATGTTATATCGTGGAAAGCATGATCATGGCATTTACACTTCTAATACATAACCTTGTATATTGCATCATACTAAATCTCCATATCTCTGATCGGGGAATAATACTTCAACGATGCCTTTATAAGCTCCGTATTCCCTAAGTATCCATTTCACGCTTTGTGATCAACATGTATCCCATCAATTGGTCACTCAGGTCTAATTTTTAAGAGTGACACTACCTTTACGTTGTTTCAGCATTGTTTGGTGAAGCTGGTTTTAAAAGCGTACAGGGGTTTAATTAAAGCTAATTTGTCATCCTATTTCCCCATCCATAATTCTGAAGTAGACTATAGACACGTTATCGTCAGTGGCGGATTGGGGGGGGGGGTGCACTTCCGGCCAGTGCCCATCCCCCCCCCCCTTGAAAGCGAAGTATACATTGTGCCCCCTTTTAGAACTGATGTCCTTTTAAACAGAAATGCCTGTCAGAAAATTTTCTGAGATTTGTGCCCCTCTCTTTTACAAAATCCTGCATCCGCCCCTGTCTATCGTCATAGCAAATATAATATCATGTTGGTACAAGGTAGCACCCCTAATGTCTCCATCCAAGCATGTACTGATTATCATGGTCACTTTATTGAAGATTGATCATACTGCTTATTTAATCATCATGTTTCATCACACTCATTCACATCAATTAAAGGTAACC
Organism: Heliocidaris tuberculata; assembly: GCA_025618425.1. Lineage (NCBI taxonomy): Eukaryota > Metazoa > Echinodermata > Echinoidea > Camarodonta > Echinometridae > Heliocidaris > Heliocidaris tuberculata. The sequence continues at coordinate 1,821,016 of CM046850.1, forward strand.
AATTACCACAAACTATTTTGTCTGGCGTTACATGCCTTTATACGAGATTCGAAATAGTTACTATCATTAAAGTCCAGTCCCAAAAATTACTCGGTTTTACTTGAAGCTGAAAAATCAGACCTACAGATAAACAGATAGAAAATTGAGGACAATGAGACAAATAAGAAAGTTATGAATGTTTTAGTGGCATGAGGAAATACGGAAAAGAATGAGAATCACTAGACAAATTGGCAACTCAGTCATGGGTGTGTGACGTTATTGGGTCACAACTCACCAATTATTTTGTTTATGTTCATAGTACAAAATAATACGAATTTTTGTCCAAGAATATGATGAACACCAAAATATTGAAATTATTTTGAAAATATAAGATTTTCATAGTCACTCGTTTTTTTATGTTTAATTTTATGATTTTTATAGAAAATTATTCACTCTGTATTAGTGTATACATACAAAAACATACTACTCTAAGTATAAGTTGGTTCAAGTCATGAGAAAATCCTATCATCAAAATCATTGGTGAGTTGTGACCCAATGATGTCACAAACTCATGACTTAGTTGCCAATTTGTCTAGTGATTTTCCTTGGTTTTCCTAGTTTTTCATGCCACTAAAAAGTGCATAGCTTTCTTATTATTTGACCAATTTTCCTCGAATCTTTAAAAAAAAAAATATTTTGTCCTGATCTTTCTGCTTCTATTAAAACTGAGTAATTATTGGACTGGACTTCCCATTTAAAGCTTAGGCACAGTTTTGGTAGCTCGAAGGAAATCGGAAAGAAACGTGTTAAATGTAAACTCATGTTGTTCTGCTTGTATCAAAAGAGGTTTGCAAGAGATCATTTCGTATTTCATCCATGATTTCTGGTGAATATTCTATTGTAAATATAATGTAAAGGACGCTCGATCACGGCAAAATACTGCCCTACGCTAGGACCTTTCTACCCCAACGGCTCCCCACACAACAATCTCGGGGTTTAGCATAGAGATAGCATATTAAGAGTCTGTTAACCCTTTGACTAGTGAATTCTCTCATTCCCATACGATTAATACATGAGCCATCGAGTTTCTGTAGGCAATAAGTTAAAGCAAACTTCAAGTTTAATTTCTTCTGGCATTATCAGTTTGTGTTATGTAATGTTTCACGCATCGCCGGGGACAAAAATTGTTAAGCTATCTTCCCACAATCTCTCAGATACGCCGTGCCACAGTTCTTCTGCTTCACAAGGACTTTCGACGATTTTACAAAATCTTCTGAGTCAGAAATCATCAAAAGAGAAAGTGCTTTACCGTTTTTTTTTTCGAAGTTCATTCCATTTTCCACTGATAAGGAAACACATTTCATATATCCATCTAAGCTCGTTATTTTTATCCCGGTCTCAATGAGGCAATCAATATGAGATTATTTTCCTCATCAAAGTGGGATGTAAATAATTGCTTTACGTCTGGGAATGATGGAAAGAAACGACTTCACCCTGGAGGTGGTAATGTTGTGAGACGAAATTCTTCGGCTTCAATTGGTCATGTAAACGGTATGAATATTTGAAAATCCATTGGACCTATAGGGAATGGACGGTGTACTAGAGTTCGGAGTCGTCTACATTTAGCTGAACGTACGCAAGCACTTTCATAATTTTAAATATGTTATGTTTTTAGCTTTAAAGCTCTTGCATTGTATTGTTCCCTAGCACGTAGTAATGACGTGGCACTTCCTGAATAGGTCGTATTTGTTTGTGGTCATTCCCAGTCCCCTCCCCCATCTACCCCCCCCCCCCCCCAAGGCTTAGTATGTTAAATATTCGTGAACACATCTCATTCCAGTGTAACATAGAGGTGAGGTATTTGTGAAACACAATGCTGGATATGTGACATCTGCTTTGGATGCATACATTATTCATCCATTATCACGAACAGCACGTAAAAAACATGGTGCCTTTACGCAAACCATGTATCATGCTGAAAATAGAAGTTTTGAATGTGCTGGATGTGCTGCAAATTGCCTACGACGGGTATTGAGCCCATCACGAATAAGTACGTGCTTGATGCGTAATTGTAGGAGTTTGAAATATCCAAGCTTTAGTTCTTTAGATAATTGGAGTCGGCAAGACACCTGCCCGCTTATAATCTCGTCCTGTTAAGGAATTGTTATGAGATCCCTTTTGCAGACCTACTCAAAAATAGGCGAAACCTTGCACAGGTAGATACTGCCTATGAAATTTCAAGGTCACAAGTTCTATAACTCCTTTGTAAGAAATAAAACTATTGTTTTTGTCACAGAGGGGGCTATTCAGAAATCAACGCAAGTAAATGTACTAGAAACGATCAAGAAATCATTTTAAAAATTACGCGATTTTTTTCGAGTCGAACAAATAAATCGTTCCCAAATTGTTTTTATTACTTACTCAATAGCAAATTATAATCCTTTTCACATCCACACAAGTTTTCCAATTATAATTCTTTTGTAATTTATCCGCATACTTACACAACTTCAAAATATTGGGCTGTAAAAGGGATGAATTACCTTTAAAGCACCCGTTATTTTGGCCAATATAGGAGGGCGTTTAAACAGTGACGCGCCAGGTGAGAGTCACATCATATGACAAGCGATTACATAATGAACACTGCAAACAATTCTTTTGATAACTGATGCATATGCCAAATAGCCATCATAGGTTTGATTAGCACAAGTGACAACGCAATCAAAATGACGCCTGGTGTGCAAAAGGCGTGCGAGCTCGTGCTATCATCATTTGTGTGAGACTCTAAAACTGGCTAAGGGATCTTAATGCACTGTATTACCATCAAAGTTGTGTTCCCATGCTCTCACGTAGGCACTGTTTGATCTTTCAAAGTAAGTGTTAGAATTGTATTTGTTTTCGTTTTCCATGTTTATTCATTAGAGCGTATTAGTAGTCAGCATCTCTGACGTTAACAAAGTGATTTGAAAATGGACTATTGCGCCACTTTGTTTTTCGATACGCTTAATCGATTTCTTGAGACGCAAGGACCCTGAGTTGTTCCATCCTCGGTTTCATGTTAATTTGTATTGTCTCTGAGTCCATGAGTTATTTCTGGATTTCCTAGACACTGTCTTGAAGAGAACTCATCCTAAATTGCATTGTCACTCCAAATGAATACTGTCCGATCACCAAGTCAATAATAAATTGATTTTTCTTCAGCAGAACTTGCCTCTTTAGTAAAAAAAAAAAAAAAAAAAAGAAAAGAAGAGACGCTATAAAGAAGAGAGCTCTTAAAGATATAAACATATTAAACATTTTTACTGCTGCATTAGGTACAGGGAACATTCCTTTTAGATATCAATCATAATACTGGTACTTTGATTTTGGGGGCAATTAATGACTGTGATTCATCGTCTTTTATATATATATATATATATATATATATATATATATATATACAGGTGTGTTTTTTTATTAACGTGCAATACAATCACACTCTTAGAAATATTTTATCGCATGATCTAAATTTATGGAATGATATTTGAGTGATGTGATTATTACCTTTAAAGAGTTGATAATTAGTCAATGTTAAATCTATCAGATACTCTGTTTCTATTCCACTAAATAAGTAAAACCTGCTAAACATTGAATAGAAATTGTGTTCTATAAATAAATATATTCAAACAATCGGCGGCAAAGAGAGTCATTTGGAATAAATCGACCCTTCTTTCTTTATTTCTTTTGTCTTTCTTTTGATTCTTACCGGAAAGAAGACATTTGCATTGTATTTAATTACAAATAACCATACAATTCTAATCACAGTTATATGCCGTCTGTAATTTTGCATCTATCTTCTATCAAAATGACCACTTTAACAAACAGCTAACCATCTTTCGTCATGGGTTTCCCCCCTCATTAATTTTGCAATCGCTATTTGCTTTAGGTTGTGTGCGTTGGTACCTAAACCTCATATGGAGACTTCGTCTCATCATTTCATTATATTTAATACCGGCGCCGCTGGGCTCATCATACGATGATGAAACTTGTCAAGATTATTTTCTCAGTGGTTAGCATTTCCCCTCAAGTGCACGGGATATACACTATTTACGTCCTTTTTGGATACATGTAACTGGCTGGATTGGTCCTGATAATAATCAGGCGGTGATACTTGAAATATGACTGAGAAGCATCCTTTGGAATCATTGATAATATCATGCATGGTGCCTGGTTTATCTGGGAAAGGCATTTTTATTGATATTTGCAAAAGATCGCATTCATACATTTTTAAATTATTATTTTACACTTTGAAAAGCAATTAAAAAAAAAATGACGATTTGTGATGTTCGGCTTTTACGGGTGAAATGAAGGAAAAGAAAAAAAATCTTATGATAATTAGTCTTCTCAAAAAAAAAAAGTTCCAGAAAGTTAATATGATACTCTGAATTTAAATAAATCTACAATGTTTTGGTAAACAGAGATGTGCACACGACCAAATATATTTCAGAAAACGATATAGGATGAAAAAAGTACGTTAGTCATACACTCAAACACTCAAATGTAAACGAAATGAAGAAAACTTGAAGAAAACTTGTTGGAAAACGAAGATTCACTTATATTGCGAGTTTGGTTGGAATAATTGAAGTTTTATTTTGCATTCATTGCCCTAACTAGAGATCCCATTTAAGCTACATATTAATCACACGTATACATTAGATAACATTATAGTGGCCAATGACTTAGTTTGAGTTAATGTTATTCACAAATGTTCTGCTTTTCTTTAAGAAGCAAACAGGAAATTAAACTTGTTTTTGTCTGGAATATATGCCTTGAATATGTCCTCCTGGGGAGGCCTAGCATCTCGTATCGGTACAATAGCTGATAAATTATCAGAACCATTACGTATTCCCTGATTAAAAACAACGTGTCACATCTATAATCTTTGGGTATTTTCATTAACTTTATTAATAATAATTATAAATATGTTGTCTAATACAAGAGGGACATATTTTACCACACCCAATATTTGTCATTGCTTGGCTAATCAATTACCCGTGAGTATGTTTATAACAAAGGAATGAAGTTGGACTCATTAGTTTTCCCCCGTCTGAAAGACATGACTGATTGCTTAGACAGAGGTGATGGATTTTCAGTCCATACAAACAACGTTTCGAAATGCATGTTCAGTGCAATATCATTTAAAGAAATGAGAGTATGCTAATAGATAATTAACGATGCATAGGAATTATATGATGACTTTGGAGGTGATGATAGTTATGGTCTGCAGAGAATCGAGAAACAGAACAAGAAAAAAACCTTGTTTGTGTCTTGTTTATGTTTCGAAAAATTCCCCTGGCAACTGAAAAGAAATAGTACGAAAAAGTTTGATCTCATTAGTAACCGACTGAGATTTATGACTGATACAATAATGATAAGAAGTGGATTATAGTATTTGGTCTCATGAACTAATAAAATCACAGTTTGTTAAAATTAGTTAATAATGAAAGCAAGAGATATTATCATATACATGAATTAAGTTCCATGTACCATCAAGACAGATGATGGTTTTGCTTTATCGAAAAATAAAATGTTGGCTTATGTAGCTACCAAATCATACTTAATCCAAGTAAGTTAGAATAAACAAGTTAGTATAAATATATTTTAATTCTAATATGAACGTTTCTTCTACGAGACCCTTACGTTCACGTGTTACAGGTTTATTTCAATAGTCAGTATGTACATTTCATACACTGGAGGTTGCTATGTCGGTAAACCACTGGTAAGACTCGGGGCCCCTTTAGTAACAACTGTACTAGAAGGATGCCTAACATGCTGATAATCTAATAACTTAAAACTATTCAAGCACTTCGTCTCGTCTTTAAACAAGTCCACGTCTACCAAAGATCGCTGGCTCAGTAAGGTATGGAATACAAAGTGTTGAACTGAACAAAAGTACAGAATATTTCTTTGTTAAAGAAGGTCAATTTTGCTGGCAAAAAAACCATAAACTCTAAATTAATGACATCTCAGCCTTGGGGAACCATATTAAATCATGTTACAACTATGACCTTGACCATCAATGCGTAATAAGTCCACAGATGAAGGTGATGTCAGTAAAAAAATTGTGATCTTTCTTTATCTTTGTTCATGTGTGTCAACTAGAGCTTCATTTTACAATACATTTAATGTATACAGCTGGAGAGTGTGCCTTTAGAACGTGTTTCACGGCATTAAAGGTTCAAGTCAACCTTTTGGGGTACAACTAAATAAGGCACAATGTTTTTAAATTTCTTTCTAACATGTTTCGAAAAGTATGAAGAGCTTAATTCCAAAAGGAGCTAAATCCACTTTTGACCGAAATTGATTTTTAAAGATAAATATATGCATCTCAGGCATGGGAATCAAATGCACTATACAGCATTTTAAAAAAAAATGAAAGTTGAAAAAAAATTGATTAGAAATTTAGGTTTCATTCCAAAAGGAGCTTAATCCAAAAACGTTTCATTCCTAAAGGAGCTAAATCGAGTATGGCCATTTAGGATTTGATCATTTAACCACATTCCCTAAAGTTATGTATTAATATTTTTACGCATATCGATGCAGCTCCCAGTCTAGATAATCAGTGCAAAATTTTGAAAAGATTTACCTATTTAAACAATTTTTAGGAATATTTTTGGATTTAGCTCCTTTTGGAATGAAACATCTAACGATTCCCTGTCTTTAGGGAAAATGAGAAATTCATTAAAAAATCAAAAACATATTTATCAACAAATAAACACGTTAAAAGATGTAAAATGTACTCGCAGTTTCGTGTTGAATTCCTATTGTTAAAGGTGTTTAAATGTGCAGAAAAAGACGATCGACTAAGGTTTCATTCCAAAAGGAGCTAAATCCATGGAAATTGAAATTATAAAAAAATCATTAAAATTGAAATTCATTGCTAGATTTGTGAAAACATGATGGAAGTAATCTAAGATCTAATAACCCTACCATATATATCAAAATAAAATAACAGAGAACAAGGGAAAGTGGTAAATTAACAAACTTTTATTTACTCAAAAACACTAAATGTGGATTTAGCTCCTTTTGGAATGAAACTCTTCATATATATATATATATATATATATATATATATATATATATATATATATATATATATATATATGTAAATATATATATATGTGTGTGTGGGTGTGTGTGTGTGTGTGTGTGTGTGTGTATGTATATTAGTATTTACCTTCTGTATTTCATCGCCGTAGATTTGCTTTTCTCTAACTCACAAGCGGGATATGCTGAAAGTGCGAGCCATAAAAAAACAACAACAACAAAAACAAAACAAAACATCAACAACAACATTTAACCCGGTGCTGATACGTCTTTTTTTTTTTTATTGTGAGGCCCCTTTTGTTATTAATAATGCCTTATAATTAAGTCCATAATGACATGATTGATAATATTCTGAAATGCTGAGTTACTTGAACTGATATCTTTCAATTGCAATACAAAGGTTTTTGGTGTAGTCGTTAAAAGCCTTGACGTCTTAGGAAATTGTGCTCGTGGTCCGGACCACGTGTACATTAAATTTGCATAATTGTTCAAAAGACGATTCTATTACAGATATTATTTGACCTGATCTTTTTCTCACTGTAAATCTATTTCATTCCAACTTTTTGAGTGAATGTAGAACTTGGTAGATTCCTCTTAAAGAAAATGGAATGACTTATTATCTGATCCCAGATGTTCAGAATAGAGATTAATTGGACGGTACATTTATGTCCTTTCCGATTTAGTTACACTATCTCCAACAGATAGATTACAGTCTGGCATACCAGGACATAAGAAAAAAAACAATCAAAATCGAGAGATATATAAAACAAAAACAGGTCCACACTGACATGATCAAGTAGAACTTAAGTTGTCAATGCACTTAGCTCTTCTCAATTCATTCAGACAAAGATATGTCAAGGTCGTTGATATAAAGGTCTAATGCCCTGAATGTTTCATTTACTTGGAAAGCCATGAATAATACAGAAACGGCCAAATGTAGATATAACTTGTAGATTTTAAAAAGTCACGTTTTCCGTGTTTGTCTGAATAGATAAATGATAAAAACGTACATTACTACTGGGATCAAACGATTGGAGCCCCCTTTTTCTTTAACAAGGTCTTCTTTTTTCTTTTATTTCCCAAAATTCAGTGATAACTTGCATATTCCTTTTCTTTTGAATCAAAGGCCTCATATCCAATCTGGACATTGAGTAATGAAATAGATATTGATTGTAATAGAATAAATCAGTGTGACCCTGCAAAATTTGTTCTCACATGCAGCAAATAAAGATTGAAAAGGTTTGATTAAAGCAACTATTAAATGTATGCAAAATATCAAGACAAATGTTTGTAATGTGCACCAACTAAGACATGTCTCTTTTAATTTCGCCAGTGATTCAGTTTAATCTACACAGCATTTTTTTTTTTCCGCAAGAGTTTTCCTGGAAGGATTATACGTGGTATAGAGACCCATGGAAAGAAAATTAATGAAACGTCAAAATTCCCTATTTTATTACCAAAGATCATATCATTGTATGACTTCGCTTTGTAATAAGAAGACGTAATCCTCGTACTGTGCCACGAAGTAAACCGAAATATGTCACAATTAAAACTTTGCTAAACAATTCTTTCATCATGATTTTTTGTTTTCGTCTTTCATCTTGATATAAATAGTGTTCCAATGTATCATTCTTTGTGAAATTTAAGAAGAAAAACAAACTTATCTTAGTTCAAAGTATTATAATGTAATGATGAATTTTGGTCGGTCAAAATCATTGATGGAACTTAAAGGGTTAAACTATGATTGTTTAAAAAATCGGTCTAAGCTGATTACAAAAGAAAACAAAATTGTCTCCAGAACATACAAATTACCAACATCGGGATTTCCCTTGATTATCCCGTTTCTGAAAATATTTTCGTTATCGACGGTAACTTTTTTGCGTGACCGTTGTCGTTTCTCCTATTAATAGTATTAATTTTCTCAATTGGTAAGGAATATTTTTTATACGTCATAATAATTGACGTGTTACTTGCTAAAGTGGATAATCCAGTTATTCTATGAAGCGACGATATAGAGCCGGTCTAGTCTTCGATCTCCAATTGTGCCTTGATTATTGGAAATAATTGCTTAATCATTCTCTGACGACGCTTAAATTGAAGCCTTTTAGTCCTGCTGGAACAAGATGAAATAAGTAGATCTGGTGTTTAGAACACGTGCTTTGGGTAGCAGTTTAAAGAAGAACAGAAGCGAAGAATCCAATCGAATTTGATTCGTTTTGACCCAATTTCATGCAATTTAGGAAATAAATATCGGAAATCGTATACGCAGTCCAATGGAAAGGAAGTATAAGAAATATGGAAATACTTGCCTTCGAAATAACCCAATTCCAGCCGGAGAGATGCTTTTTCACTTCACAGGTGCATAGCCAAGTTTGATGTTCGCTTTTCCTTGGTATTTGGGATTTGATGTCGAGTGATCGTACGTACGAGTCCCTTTCAATGTATTTGGCTCCACATAAATGACTCTCCTTCATAAGCAACTCTGTCACAATGGAGCGCTTGCTTCTTTTCAGCTGCCACGCTCACCAATTTTCCACCCAGCAAACAGTCACACACGTGTTGTTCTCGCACACGCACTCACTCTTCTCTCACACACACACGCACTCCCTCTTTGGTTTCTGCGGCCGGCGAAAAACTTCTTACACACCTGTGACGGAAAGTGTTTGTGCGCAGTCGCGTAGGCTGTGACGTCAGAACAATGATAGCCAAGCAAATAGCGGGAAAGTATGCCTTTTCCTTTTTCAGTCTCTCGCACTACAGAGAGAGGGAAAAAATCTTGACGTCACTCACCGAGGTAAGATTTTCAGCGTATTAGATTCGGTTTGTTTTCCTCAGTGTCATAAGTAACGTATAAATAGGTTTGAAGCAAGATTTTTTTTTTTTTTCAATTTTGTGATTACAATAGGAAATTGAATGGATTTAATATCATTCTCGGCATAAATCTATTTTAATGTTATTTGAGCTGGATATAAATTGGATGGAAATATTAAGATACTATATTAAGAAGATGCAAATATATCTCATTTACACATTCAAAGAGTAAATATTTGTATTTAATACATGAGTGTGTTCAGTGATATTTTTACCTCTAAATTTACGCAGAGTGTTTTTGATTTATATCAAAATATATGTTTTTATATTGCATAATATATATATATATATATATATATATATATATATATATATATATATATATATATATATATAAATACATATACAAAATTATGTATAAACAAGCCATTTTGGCAGACAAATTGCTAATATTATATAAGTATTCAGTTATTTCGATTTCAGATTTTATGGAGATGCTTATGATTTTTTTTTTTTAAAGATTATAGAACAAATAAACCTTTTCCTATCACGCTAGCTACCCATTCCTAGGAAAAGGAGTCTGGTGACAATTACCCACCGGCCCACTATCTCCTAAAATAATAACCCATCCGATAACTACCCAATTATCTTAATTTACAGTAGTTAATTGTCTAAGAGTAATTGTGTCACTTTTTAAAGAGAAGTTTCCGGGGGTGGGGTAAATGTCGTGGGGTAGGCCTGGTTGTCACACGACGGATGCCAGATTTCTATATGATAGTTGTCCGATATGTAATTGTCTGGGGTGATAGTCCGGAGTAACAGTCCTCGTACGCGTTTTATGTATGCCTTTAAAATGCATATCCATACCTTGTATTTTATACACTACATGTTGAATTACGAATAATAACTCCAATCAAATCAAGATCCACGTTTTGAACCACACATAACATTGCCAGTAATTGTTTCCGAGTGTACACCGCTTTTATTAGTGATCGAAATTAAATAAAGAAACAGAAAAGGAAAGAGAAAGAATGTAAAAAAATCGGAAAAGGTCAATTTCTTGTAACTCTTCCCTCGAAGAGAAGTTCAGTTTCGTCAACAATTGTCGTTTGATGTGGAAGCATGGATGCAAATGCGTTTAGCCCGGAGATTGGGTGTCTTTACGGGTAGCTATCAAATGATCTCGTGCCGCCTAGGTTTATTGGGTTTACTCGGCTTCTTTCCTTTCTTGGTCGATTTTTCTCGATCAAACTGCTGATGGTCACAACGCCTCCGTGTTCGTAAATTGACGGTCATTCCTGTTTCTAGATCATTATTTCAAAATATAGCGGAAGGGGGAGTGCTAAATCATTAGTTTTATGTCACATATCCTCCGCAGGTTCAACGTCTACTTGCATTATGAGTTACACCACGAAAGTCTTTATATCTCGATTATCACTATCACACTGACCATGCTGACTGAACTACGATTTCGTCTGTAGTTATGTTAGAAACTCTTGTAAAAAATCTTGCTTGGTAAGTATGATATATCAATCAGAAATTAATTTCTTCCCTCATTTCAGGGTCATTTTTTAAATTTTTATCAGTTTAGTTGCCCTCGAAAATTATTCAAAGACAGTCTGATTTACGACAACACATCTGCTAAGAACATCAATATCCCAGCATAGCGATGATAAGAATTGCTTGGGTGAATATTTCATTTGACAAATATGCAATAATTAGAATTGGTTTATTTCATCAATGGCCCCTCCAGGACGCCTTGAAAACTAAAACAAAACAAAAAAAAACAAAAAAAAAACAAAACTAAAAAAAAACTAAAAAAAAAAAAAAAAAAAAAAAACTAAAAAAAAAACTAAAAAAAAAAAAAACGGTCCCCACGAAAGTGAAAACACTAAGGTTTACTATTTCGAGCAGCTCTGAATGTTACAATCACCCCTACCTGAACCTCGTTTTTAAAAATATTTTCTCAGCATGTTTTTTTACGTAGAATTTGAAGAACATGACAGAAAGTGACAAAAACCGTCACATTATTTTTTGTACCAACAATTTACATGTAGAGACGATGAAATGAAAATAGGAATGCAAGAGGATATGGAAATGTATCAGTGACTGATTACCATATTCTGATGGTGGTTTTGTTTGGTTTCGAAATATTAGTAGTGTGTTGACATTATGAGCATTTTTCTAAAGGTATTTTGACTTCTATTTTCCCATTGAATTCATCAGGAGAAAGCTAAATTTGTAGATTAGGAACTAGGATTGTTACAAAATATTATCGCAAATGCTATATTTAGTTTAACTGCACATTACAAAAGGATTAATTTTGTGTCAGGTGATCTTAAAGAAAACGCATGCGGTTTCGGTTTTACACTATTTTGTTTTCTTTATGAGAAAAGCGTTAATTTTATCTTATTTTCGTTATATAATCCTGTCAATTTAAAACAAGATATTATCAGGAATTCGAAAATTCTGATACATTAAACGAAATAAATTATCGGTATGAAATATTAAAATTAGGTACATTTTGGTTACATATATATTCGATGAAATTAGGAATCTAGCAGAAGCTCTTCATGCTGTTTAAACCTGAAATTAAGTTAATACTCATCAAGTGTATATGTTAGAAATAAACTTGAGTTTCGGTAATTTAATTTCTTTTGGAAAAAAGATATTGGCTTAGATCTATTTTGGATTTCTTTTCATGCAATATGTTATTTGCACTAGAAGAGTACACTCACTGAATATGATAGAAATTAACAATGTACACCATGTACACAGAGTCCACATGTTTTGCTCATGGTCTGGAATAGTAAATAGAACTATTATGCTACCAAACATTTATATCTTAAGTTGAAACGTAACTACTGAGTTCCACTAGATACCTTGATTATTCATCTTCCGACCACCACCAGAACTCAGCATTACCTTTAACCCTTTCGGGACAATTGACCACATTTTGTGGTTTGGCTCAATAACTTTTGATCCAGAGCTCTAAAAAATATACCAGATGCACGAGTAGAAAGAGCAAAATTTTCTGCACATATTATGTCCATTTTTATTGCATGACCATATTGCGTTTAATGCCAGAAATTTTAAAAACAAGAATAAGCTTTGAGATCCTTAAATTGGCAACACATTGAGAGATTTAAAATCATTGTTTTTCATCAAAATTGGCAATTCCTTTCAACCATTCAACAAATTTCTAACCATGTATATTGTTTTCAAAGACATTACACCTTATTTGAACCATGTAGCACTAAAAGAAAAATATTATTGTTGCCAATTTGAAGAACAAAATGTGATCAATTTAGCCCTTAAATAATCCCTGTCCTGAAAGGGTTAACAAAGATTTTGAACCGCTTCCATGCCTTTAGTATTCTTGGTTTAAATGCATTCTTCCTCCTTCGCTCATATTGCTTAACGCCATACAACTCCAGACGGTCAGAGGATATTTCTGTCACCGACCCTCACGCATGAGATAATTGATATAAAAATAATGAGGTTCGGGACGGACACGAAGTCCCTCTATATCACCTGTTATACGTACGGCTTTTCCTTCAAGCCGCGTTCACGCACAATGATAGTAACCAAAAAAAGAAAGACGGGTTGTGCGCTTTGCATTCTAGCCCGGTTCACAAAGGCGTTATTGGCTGACGTAAGGACCGTGTCATTGACTTGCAACGTCTTATGCGCGTCATAAAAGACTGATATTGTTTAAAAAGTGACTGCAAACTGAGCAGTGCAATCAGTATTTTTAGTAACCGGCGTATGGGTTTATAATTGCCTTCATAGGCTCCCTTTAAAGTAAATTGGTAACTTTGTATAGGATTGATACTATCTTAGCTGCCTGGCTCTACATGTTATCAGTGTATCTAATATGGTGTAAAAATGAAGCCCAGGAAAGAAAAAGCACTTCAAAATCATCATGTGCTTCACAAAAGTAAACATATACAAGTGACCGGAAATGCCATACTCATTTCCCCTCATTTAGTCTAACACTGAAGTGATAGACCCTTTACGGTTTAGTAAATGGCAGTATTCAGTCATAGATATCTTAATAATAACATTGTATATTTGGAAACCTTTTTATGCCTGGCTTTATTCGTCCTTCTGAACATCATTATCCAGGATAAATATCAAAATTCAACAATTTATTAAATCAAGCCTCCACAAAGTTACCGATTCCCTTTGATAGCATTGGTACTGAATACAGGTTCACAGGTTCGATTGATAACGAAGTAAAAACGGCGTCTCGTGTGCAACTGGGAAAATAAATAATAACACGTAGGGGCCTTTGTTGTGCGCGGAGCTATCTTTCTTACGCCACTTGCTATTCATTTACACTTATCAATTTTTTCATTGGCAGTATTTTTAAAGACGGTTTACCGTTTGATGTATGAACGAGGCTCAAGACGTAGTCCCTGAGGCTCCATGAATCATGTACCTATTGATCAGTCATTTATCACGTGCCTTCAGGTGACATCGCTCTCACGATTAAAGGTACTTTTAGTATTGCCTTCCCGGAGCTCTACAGGGTAATTATGATTTCGAGAAATCCATCAATTGTAAGGCGTATAGAAGAAATGCTTGCCGAAAACGTGGTAAAACAAATAAAGTAATCACATGGTCCTGCTTTAATCGGCCTATATTATTGCACTCGTGGATAACTAAAGCTATGAAACAATACCCGTTGCATATATGATGCGTCATTATAGCCTGCGTCAACGACTGATGCTCTGTGTGACCCGCCATGTGATAGTGATATCGTACAAAAGAAAGAATGTGAAATTGCGTTGTGTTGAATTACTGGCATATGAGCTAATTTTCTGTACAGGCAAGGTACTACAAGACTCAGTCATATCGTGCTAGTGCTATTCATAACGCTGATATGACCTCATCATCTTAACACAGATAAGGCCAACATTCAGGGCTGCTTATGAAATCATCGTTGGCATGGTGATGATTAATGGCGTAGCCAGGGTCCAGCCATTGAGGGGGCACCGGAGTCATTTGGGGGGCAACGGTCTTACTGTATACATACACTTCGATAATAACGAGGCTTTCGAGTGGGTGGAAAGGACTGCAATAATCTTCTTTTTTACATTACCTTCATATTATCTTTCTCATTTCCCCCTCTTTCTCCTGTCCTTCTTTTATCGTCGTTCGATTGGGGGGAATACTTGCCCCAGTGCCCCCTAGCTACGCCACTGGTCATGATTATGTTGTATTCTTGTAAGCTTGAGGGGATGGAATCGGAGTAAAGGTGGTCAAGTCTTATCACCTTGGCTTTTCGCATTTCCTTCGGGTTATTTGAGGATATCTCATAACACATTTCTACCCAAATCTTAATCCACGACATGACCAGTACTTGGAATCACCCCATTCCTCTGTGTATAGAAATTAAGAGAGAGAGAGAGAGAGAGAGAGACAGAGAGACAGACAGAGAGACAGACAGACAGACAGAGGCAGACAGGAATATTATACTACACAATCATATCAACTGTATTTCTGCTGATCACTTTGCATTTGAAAATGAAAAAGGTCACTAATTCATACAATATAAGTTTGAATTCTTGTTCAAAATGCCTATTAATTACACCTGGTTGCTAAGAATCCTTTCTTTGTAGAACGGGCCAAGCCTTTCCTACAGACTGACTTCTAATTGTCGATCCAAATACTCTAGAGAGGTTGGGAATCAATTCAAATCAAGATTCTCCTCTGCTTGTCATTTGAATGAAGTTACATTAAAATATAACATTCAATAGTGAAATTAAAGGTCACCAATTCGTTAGACAAACAGTCGTTGGTGTTTACACAAAGCGGCTTCAGCTCGCATTCCATTGTATTAAAGGTTGCTGGCAATTTACACTCAGTTGGAAGGTTAGATCTCTTGTCGTTGATAATACCAATTATATTTGATAATTTCAGTCATGCGTATAAGTGCGCTTAGATGCTACCATTATCATATGCATGTGTTATTCTCACAAAAGGAAATGCCAGAGATGGCTACTTATCACAATGATTCCCCATGGATAATCCATTAACATTAATGTAATATATTATTATTTCTCAACAAAATGTTAATTAATCTGCAGCTGACATGAGCCCCTGCCATTCAAATATCTGTTACCATGAAATGATTCTTCGCAAATGTGTCCCTGAGGCTAGAACATTAGGGTAAGAAATGTATGATGTCTCCAAACGCTGCGTTGGTTGAAGTGAGGTAAATACGGGCTCTATCTGTCAGTTATTTCCCCCATACCTTTTATATAACATTGGCAATAGGCCTAAGCACAAAACCACAGATTGCCCATTTACCCTCCCTTAACCGATTAATTTGCCTGTCCCTTCTCTGGCAAGCCTTAGTATTTTTTTCCCATCGTGATTAATGTTTTAATAGATCAATAAGACACCATGGTCCAGACCAATGGAATTCTCTCCCAAAATTCATTAAATCATTTTGTTCCCTTTACTCATTTAAAGCCAAAGTTAAAACGATGTTACTATCTGAATATACAAGGTAAAATTTCTGTGTCAACTCTTCATCATCATCATCATCATCATCATCACCGTTATCATCATCATCATCATCATCATCACCATCATCATTTCATGATCAACATCATCATCAATATGTTTTTAATTTAGGATTTCAATTATTTATCCATTCTGCTTATTTAGCTATTTCATAATATTTGTCTGGGGCTGCCAGATTCTCAAGCAACTTGCTTATAATGGTAGTCCTTCTTCCGCAAATGACTTTATATTTGATGATTACAATAATTTTACGATATATCTTTTCGTGTTTGTTTTTGAAAAATGATTATTACATATACTTGCTATTTATGATTCATTATCAAAAAGTACTTTTGTATTTTATTTTATATATGTTACCGAAAAATGTTGTACTTATATGAATGCAGAAGAAAATAAATCAAATCAAATCAAATCAAAATAAGTTTAGCCAGAATGGCGGTAACTTATATACTATAACACTGCCAACGACCATCTTGCTCTCAGTAATGTTTTGCTAACGTTTTCATTGCACATGTTGCGTGTTACGCCAACGAAAATCAAAATTTATGTATTTCATGTGGACGATAAACATTGTAAAACTTGTATATTGCATCTTAAATACTGAATTTTCTGCGTTCTCTAAAATGCGATAAGTTATATTTTTAAAAACCCAAAGAAACCCAGAACAATAACAACAACAAACAAACAACTACATGTAGAGTGCTTTGGAGGGCTATCAATAGAATGTTATATTGCAGGTCTTAAAGATAGCATTCTGTTATAAACCTCATCATAGGCTACAATGCGATTGTCTTTATTTGAACTGACAGTAAAGGTGTAATAGTCAGTATGCATGGCCAAGTTCTACAGGGGTTTGTAGAACAGAGGGCTATACCTCCACCCACTTGACTTCAATCGTACATCGCTGGAGGCACACCTTATTCCATTTCCACCATCTTTACAAGTCGCTGTCATGGAAATTGAGTGGTAAACGATCCCATTCCTGACATAAATTGCAGGCGTGTAACATCCCAACCACTGACTTTCATCAATCTAACTTTACAGGGTTTCCAACGTCTTTCTTTGTCCGTGGCGTGGTATTTGAGCGTCTTGAGAGCTATCCTCCTCGCTTCGCGAGACACCTGATGAACCGAGTCTCCGTTCGGTCTTTATCCTATATTTCATTGATCACGTGAAGTAGTCGCATGCATTGCAGTAAACACAGTAGATACCAATTATTGAGTACCATCTTAACGATATGATTCTCAAATCGATATTTATCATTAATTCTTTTCCAGGAACGTGAATATGAAGTTGCAAGACTCCAGACAAGACGGATGGGATGTATTATTTCATTACTTAAAGCTGCAGGCTATACCGCATTAGGCTTATATTTTCTGAATGGACATTAGGTTAACATGGTTAATGGGGGGGGGGGGGGGGGGGGGGAGTCGCTAAAAGTTCCCGCTGGAATGACAGGGGGTTACAGACGCCTCTGTGGACACTCTTCATAATTTACAGTTAATAGCTCTTGGGTGATGAGAAATGAATGAACATAATCACTATCAGTCAGATCCAACTTTTCAAATTAACCTCATCTATTCTATTTTTTTTAAATCAACGAATGGAGTTCTCCTTGAAAGCAAAGTTTAAATTTATATACCTTCTGTTGTTGTTTTGTTTTAGTTGTTTTGTGTCATTTTTTTGTATGTGACTTTCTCCTAAGTGTTCGTGGGCGCTTTGAATTACTCTAAACATTTTAAAAGGCCTTATTTCTTTTTTTAAAAAATAGCAGGTAACCATCACATAGACATTTATTGTTGGCATTAGAATAGGAAACATCCTTGGGGATCGTTGAATGTTTTCCTGTATATTGTAAATTCTTAAAGGACGGGGAAAGTCGTCCTACGTGTGGGAATGGTCTCTATCAAGCACTGAAGAAACAGAGCATGAAGCTGTTCTGGCAGTGGTATGTTTGGAAAGAATACAAGCAAACCTGTTCAAATGCAGCAGTGATGTGTTGGTTGTCCCAGTGACGTAGATGTCTGTTTAATGTGACTCTTATCATCCTGGGGAGCGTTTCATCAAGCGTTTTGTCAGTGACTTTTATCCGACAACTGTTATAAGCTACTGAAATCCTTGCATCTGATTGGATGAGAGCAAATTTGTCGGTTAAAATCACTGACAAAACGCTTGATGAAACGCTCCCCTGTTTGAAGGATGAAGACATAAAGTGAAACATGCAATACTATGAAGCGATCACCCTTCCACTAAGTTAAAGACATGAATGCTTCTGACGCTTAAGTTATGGCACGGCACAAGTTTATTGGCAGTGTGAAAATTTTACAAGGACAAAAAAAAAAAATAATAATATATATATATATATATATATATATATTATAGTACATCTAATAAGTTTTAAGGTTAAAATTTGAACCCTAAGAAATGTCTTAAAAACAACACATTTAGAGATGCTATATTGAACCAACATGCTGCTTTAAACATGTTTACTACCTTAACTGTTTCGTATCCCTTTTTTCTATGAAAAACATTCATATTCATAAGCATAGAAGAGTGTCTTTCCCCCGAAATTTAAACGATTCTGTCCTTATTTCGTTTGCCTCTACCCTCGCTATACAATTCTAGACACATATATATTTTTGTAGAAGACAGTCCGTAGCAAATTTATAGATGATTTTGTTCTCTTTTTGTCTTTCTCATTCTTTTAGATATTGGTTGTACTGTTATACAATGTTTTTCTAAATTGTCTCGCTATGGCAACCCCCATCAGAAGCATCATGCCTTTATAAATTCAACCCATTGTCTACGGCAACTGGGCGGTTCGTGTATTAAGCGTATGTGAATAACAGAAGTCAGTAGCCAGCAGGTTAATATCATATTCATTTGATACCAAAAAGGAGACTGATACATTTATTTCTGAATCTGAAATTTCAGAGACAAAATTACTTCAAACCTAAACCGTACCGAATACAATTCAGTGTAACATTGATGTCAACCGGTTTGGCTCGCCTCAATCAACCAATATACAATTTAGAGATCCAATTAATTAATCAGTCTGCCAATATACTCTTCATTTAATGAAACGAGTTCATCTAATTTAGACGACATTCGTCTGTCACCAAACGTTTCCTTATGCATCGCAAAGAATATCTGAGTTTTTGTTCGTGTTTTTGATTGACCCTAATCTTACAAACACGGCGACGACATACGCTAGAAAGGTCAATGCCCGATATCGGCATTATACTGTTTAACGCTATTCGGGATCCACTAAACATCTGCTAAATTTGTGGTTGAAACAAATGGATCCCCCTCGACTAAAAGCTTCCATTAATCACCCTCTGTGTCGTCCTATCCCGTGTCTTGTGAATATCAATGCAGTTCCACTTAAACCTGTGACTAACGAACTTCAGTACTTACTGTGATCTGATCACGTGGGTTTGTAACAGGTACAGAAAATTTGATTTTAAAAATGACGTAGGACTATAAGACAAAGCTTGTACCCGGGATTTGCTGTCAAATTGCATATATATTATGGAATCAGTTTACTTGAGCATGCTTCAGGAAATGAAACAAATAAGGGGAAGGTGAAAACAAGAATGTCTTCACATCAGTATGATCCTTTGGAAAGAACGAAGTAAATACATTGAAGACAAGCGTCAATATAGGACAAGCACTCAATATCCTCGTAAACAGGACATTGAACCACCCATTCTTGCTCTCATCCATATTAATATTTTCAAAAAATAGCAAAAAATATTTGTTTTAATGCTTTTTGTTGCCTCATTATAAAGTATACAAGAAACAAATTAGGGATTAATGTAGTCAATAAAATCAATCGAGAAAAGAAAACGAGGGATAACGCAAAGACAAATGAAATTTACCCTATAAATGTAACAAAAATGCGACATGTGACATGTTTATTTCTGTGACAGATTTAAAACACTGCGACGTGTTTATATATTGTACGGGTTTAAGAGCTAAACACATGTGTTTAAGAGCTAAACACATGTGCCTATTTTTTCATCTTTCAGCACGCCTTAGGTGTTTACTAGAGAAACACGTTTACCTTTTAAATGGTTCCAATGTATAGGCTAAACACCAAATGTTTACACCTTAATCATTTAGTGTTTTAGTTTTTTTAAATACTAAACAGTGTGTGTGATTATGGTGTAAACACCACGTGTTTATATATTGTAGCTAAGTTAAGAGCTAAACACATTCTGTGCTTATTTTCATCACGCCGAGGTGTTTATTAGATAAACATGCTTACCTTTTAAATGGTTCTAATGTATAGGCTAAACGCCAAATGTTTACACCATAATCACACACACTGTTTAGTATTTAAACAGCTGTAAACACCAAATGATTATTTTGTAAACATTTGGTGTTTAGCCTATACATTAGAACCATTTAAAAGGTAAACATGTTCATCTAGTAAACACCTAAGGCGTGCTGAAAGATGAAAAAAATAGGCACATGTGTTTAGCTCTTAAACACATGGGTTTAGCTCTTAAACCCGTACAATATATAAACACGTCGCAGTGTTTTAAATCTGTCACAGAAAAGTGTTTAGAAACTAAACAAATTTTTTACAGTTTACACTTAACTGCATGAGGTAAAGCAATATTGTTCAATGTTGTTTGAATCTGTTTCTCTGTTTCTTTCTCTAATATCATTTAGTTAAACTCTGTTCCTTCAATTATTCGTTTTCATATCTTAATTATTCATTAACATGGACCTCAACTGCAAATTGTAAATTTAGAATACATTTCATCCGGTAACATGATATTCATCATAGAGTAAATCATTCCCATGGGGCTTTGTAATCCCCTTGCGGATAAAACTCAATTAGAATCGAATTCGGACTTTCATAGCAAACTCAAATTTTTTTTAGAAATGCCGATTTTTCCTTGACATGACTGTTATCCACCTTTAAAAGGTGGATGCAAGGTGGACAGACCTCGGATGATATCAATCTCACTTCAACAAAGCTGCCAGTCTTTATAATCTTTCTTACGCAATGACAAAGACATTCAGTGCATATGGAAATACAAAAATCGTGAATAATACAAAAAGGAAGAGGGAAATTAGGAGGAGAAAGCAAGATAATAAAAAGAAGTAGAGATTGAAAGGTAAAGGGAGAAATAGGGGATGGATATAGTTGGTAAAAATAGATATATAAAGACAATATAGCTGAATAAGTGGGTAGATAATCAGGTACATAGATACATGTATATAGATAAATAGATAGTCAGGTATGTAGATAGACAGATAGGTATATATATACATGTATATATATATATATATATATATATATATATATATATATATATATATATATATATATATATATATATATATATATAGTCAGGTAGAGGTATATATACAAAATAAATGTAGAGGGATAATGTAGAACGTAGAATGTAGAAAGACTAATAATGAAAAGGGAATTACAAACCGCCATTAGGAGTTTGCATGGCATTGCCGCATGTACCTTTTCACTCGTTCTAATTGAAAACGGTTGTATGCTCGATTTCATTTAATACAATAAAACCTTCGATCATACACGCTTTTCATGTAAGGAAACATTAATCCTTATTGGACTCCTAAATATGCTTCTTTTAATATCATACAATCAAACAGTACACTGGCATTATTAATATCGATTTGCCAGGAACAGAAGTGTAATGAAACATAGGCAGAAATGCTGCATTACTTCATAATATTTCGAATCGATGGCCATCGATTGTCCGATTGGTCATTAAACAGGTCATTGCTTCTTTTTAGTTCGAGGTACAGTTTTCGTGTAATTACCTGGATATTCGATGTTGTATGCATGACAGTGGTTAAAAAGAAAACTTTGAAAAACATTATTTTTATTCCTTTCATTTTTCACTAGCGATTTAAATGAATCCGCTTTTGGTGAAAGTAATAGCGTGGCGATCCCCCGTATTAACGGTTTTTAAAATATTCTTCGCGAATTCAATATTCTTTCTAAAATGTGAGTCCATAAACCATGTCTAATTTGTTGACTTCATAAACTGACTGCCATTTATCATGTTTATTTTTAATTCAAATCGAACTTTAAAAAAAGTGTGTGTGTGTGAGAGAGAGAGAGAGAGAGAGATTAACACACTTTGTATTTGATGAACTATTCGATATGCCCTTAGGGGTCTTACAAACGTAGTTAGCTCATAAGGCTTCCGTTAATACTAAAATGTATGAGTATGCAAAGTGTTGTTTTAGACTTCACGAAAATATTTTTGTCTCTTGAATTTGACACATTGCATCTCGGTTAACCAATTATGATAATAAATTTGTATCTGCTTCGTATTCCTACTAGAATTAAATGAATACCGGGTGAGTTATTATTATTATTACTTTTGAGTTGTTGTTAAGAGGAGATGATGATATGATCGATGCATCGCAAGTACTTTGTGTAGTGTAGAATTTTTTTTTGGCCAGA
This sequence comes from Heliocidaris tuberculata, assembly GCA_025618425.1. NCBI lineage: Eukaryota > Metazoa > Echinodermata > Echinoidea > Camarodonta > Echinometridae > Heliocidaris > Heliocidaris tuberculata. The sequence continues at coordinate 1,843,892 of CM046850.1, forward strand.
ATGCATTTTGACCATGAGAGACAAGAGAGAAAAGACATGGAGAAAGAAAGAGAGAGAGAGAGAGAGAGAGAGAGGGGGGGAGTGTTTGTTTTGTTTTATGTGTTTGAGGGTGTGCGTGTGTGTGTGTGTGAGAGAGAGAGAGAGGGGGGGGGGGTGCATATATCTTTAGGAGATAGGGAAACTATAATAATTTAAGAGCTGTGAAAAAACATTTTTTTTCTGATATATATATTTTTTTTAATGTTTGAAAGGGTGGGTACGATGTGTGGGTGGGTGTGTGTCGAAGAGGATGTGGGTGAATGCCATAGGATAGGCCCTAAATGAGTTTATACATATTCTCGTTTTCCAAGGAAGAATTACGGCTTAATATTGTCAAACCAAACCAAAGACATCTCATATATACGTTATTCTCTCACTAACTAAAAGTACTGAAATATGCCAGCAGAATGATGTCATCTTTTATGTAAGTAGCAATATGCAGTAATGTAAAGTGCAGGTCTCCGCCTAATCCAGTAGAAAGGCTTCTTTCAAACCGAGAACCATTCATACATCCAACGATTTCATCAATAAATTGATTTGTTTCCTCATGCTTCTAGCATTTTGTATATGGTAATGCGGAGAAACCAGAGAGCAATTTCCGTGGATGCTGTGGTATTATTGGAAGATAACTTAGCAGATTTATGAAATAAAAAAAAAAGGGGGAAATGAAATTTGATTGTCATTGTTATAGCTTGCCATATTCGTTCTCTATACTAAACTCTATACATTCAGTAAGACATGAATACAAATGGGTTTTCGATTACATATTCTGTCGAATGTGGCTAACAAGGTTTGTTTATTATGTGTGCCTCTTTTACATCTTCTGATGAATAGCCTTAGGTTCCTTCTTGGTATAGTCAAACAAATCGATGACTGAAAATTTGGTGGCTTTTGTTTCTTTCTGAGAAGTGCCATGAGGCATTTGAAAAATTTGTTTTGTTCTTTAAAATTTTGATTTATGATCGACTAATATGATTAGGCCAATTTTGGTAAAATTTGATAAAAATTAGCCTCCCGCTTTTTTCGCGATATGTTTTGCAAGAACAACACTGCACGCAACTATCCAAGGAGACATAGTAATTCTTATCACTTACCGTTAACATGGACACTCTTTGCACAAAATGATTTTTATTGGTTCTATGTATTGGAACTGTTTATATTATGAAATTAAAGAAGGCACTAGTCTGAATATTTTTAAAAGTAAATGTATAAGATATGCTCAGCCGATATTCTTTATCAACTGGTCAAGTCTAAAAACAGAAAAACATAACGACCAAAAAAAAAAAAAAATCAATTTGTTCATTTTTCTTTTTATATGAACATGTCCCTAACAACCCCGTACATGCTCCTGTCCCCAGTCTTCACGTTTCTCTTTCGTCTCTCTCTCTCTCTCTCTCTCTCTCTCTTTACTATAAACATACATCAACGTACCGTCAATCTGGTTGGTAACTTCTGTCACTGCTTATTACCATTGTTATAATTTGCTTGACGAAAATCCTGCACTGTTACGCCAACTAAGCATTTGGGGGCATGCACTGTACAAGCTTAGTTTCCTAAATCACCCCCCCCCCGTTTCAATTTATGCGTTCATGTCAATTGTAACCATATTTTCAAATATAATTTTATGAATTGTACTATATTATTTTTTTTTTATCATGTGGACGGACCCCTTAGAAGAACAGTTTGCACCTGAAAAGCTTGTTTCCTTCCCATATGTGGAGAATAAATAAATAAATAAAATAAATTAAACATACATATATTTGTATATGTAGTAAAAATAAATATAAACTTCACAACGTCATATAGGATACAAACATGACGAGAATGATTTTGGCTTCACAAGCGCTTTCGACTGTGAAGTGATGAAATCGAAAGCTCTAAACATTTATGATATATGTATATATTATGGTATGAGAGAGACTAATGGAGCATGGTTGCTACTCGGAGTTTCACGCCTTAAGCGATCATCAGGCAAGTTAACCCCAACCCCTGTGCATTCACAATAGCCCCCTTTATCCATGAGTAACCACAACTGTAGGTAATGTTTTGTTTTGAACGTATTTGTGCACAAGTATAGTAGAGTTATCATGTAATTTTAAAGAAGCTATCACTTGCCTGATAATCGTTTAAGGCGTGAAAACTCCGAGTAGCAACAGTGCTCCATTAGTCTGTCTTATACCATAATATTTATTGAGCACTTTACGCTAGGATAGACCAAACCAGACATATATATATATATATATATATATATATATATATACAATGTGTGAGAAATTTGTTCTAATACTATAGCATCGGCAACTCTCGTGGGTAAATTTACATAATGTGAGAAATCAATTGAATTGCATGAGAGAAATAATTTGCGTAGCTAAATTCATTGTTCCTCCTTACTGACTTCCTTTTTTGTGGAAATAACTGCAGGGTTTGCAAAAACTGTCTCCGCCGGGAGTCGAACCCGGGTCTTTGGCACTGTACGCCAAACGCCTTAACCACTAGACCACGGAGGCGGGTTGAGTGGTATTCGGCTACACCAGGTACAAACACCGACAGGCAGCCCTTGCAACCCTTCGCAGTTAATTTATTCCTTTTTTTTTGAGGGACAGGGGAGTACTGAACAATGAAAAGCCGCATGCCTAGCTAGATCCACGGCGGAGACAGTTTTTGCAAACCCTGCAGTTATTTCCACAAAAAAGGAAGTCAGTAAGGAGGAACAATGAATTTAGCTACGCAAATTATTTCTCTCATGCAATTCAATTGAGTTCTCACATTATATATATATATATATATATATATATATATATATATATATATATATATATATATATATGTGTGTGTGTGTGTGTGTGTGTGTGTGTGTGTGTGTGTGTGTGCGTGCGCGTGTGTGTGTGTGTGTGGGCGTGTGCGTATGTGTGTGTTGTGTGTGTGCCGTGGTCCAGTGGTTTAAGGCGCTTGACTGGAGATGCGAGGATCGGGCGTTCGATCCCCGGCACGGCACTTATGCCCTTGAGCAAGGCATTTTATCTACATTGCTCTTTTATCATACATCAAATAAATGAAGTGCTAAAGGCATATTGATACCAGGGTGTGCGTGTTTGTTAATAAAAAAAAAATAAAAAAAAGAGTGTGTATAAAATGTTTATTAACTTAAATCTTTCCAAACATAGTCATATTTGATTGTTGTTTGATTTTTACACCTACCTTATTCGATTTTACTAGTATATTAACTGTCAAACGATGGTTTATAATAATACTTTGTCATGTTTAGATTGAAACCGAAAAATAAATCAAATCAAATCTTACTTTAAAATCCAGTTTGATATGCACGATTTCATGAACGTTTCAATTAAGATTTTTATCGTTGTTTTTCGCTGTTGTTATGGTCTCGCATGGTCAGATTTTTGGAAAATGATGACTAGCTTATTGTCGCTTACATTATAGACCTACTACCATGACTCCCAGACCAGATTACACCTCGCATAACCATGTGATAAACACCGAAAATCATTTTTAAACAATTATGTAGTCCTTCTTGAAATTATCGCTCTTTCTATCTGTAGCTCTCTCTCTATCTTTCTCTCCCATCTCCCTCCACCTTTCTCTCTTTCTCTCTTTCTCTCTTTCTCTCCCTCGCTTTCTCTCTCTCTCTCACACAAACACACACACCCACACACCCACACACACACATACACACACACACACACTCCTCTCCCACTCTCTTCTTTTCCCTTTGAAAGCATGTTTTCCTGTCGCGATCTCCAATGTTTCGTGGGTAAACATTGATAAACTCAAACGTAGTCTATGGTAATACTATGATTGGTTTGTGATATGTACTAAGAGTTCCTAAACAAGTTCCACCTTTCAGGAGTTCGCCTTATGATATTTAAAGGTATTCTAAACAATGACTCAACGAGTGTGCAGTATGGTGTAAGAAGGTTAAAATAAATGACAACTTTTCTTTGAGTAAACACGGTTTGGAACTTGCCGTACTTACTAATTACACCACTTTTCTCTCTTCCACAAACCCCCTACCCCCCCCCCCCCCCTTTCTCTCTCACACACTGTAAAAAGTAACAGTTATTCTTTGAATAAGACAAAGAGAAATTCATTGATTTCTTGTTACACTCTACAATGTAAAATATATCATCTTTATTTATATTTGGAATGTAACACAAACTGACAAAGGATCCGAGTTGGGGTATTCTTATATACAGGCCATTGGAAAATCTAGTTTTACAAATTGATATGTACATCACTTCACATTTCATTCATCTTGACGAGACATCAATACCATCTTTATAAAATTCAAGGACAGAAAATATACCTTGATCATTAAAGAAACCCTTTTTTTAAATATGAGGGGGAAAGATTTTAAGTCATGCTTATAATAAAGTTGTCTACTCTCAGAAATTCATCTGTCAGTATTTATATAAAAGTTCAATACAATTCTATTGGGATAAGGGGCAAACCTTAAAAAAAATTGTATCTCTGTCAAGGTGCTTTCATGCGTATACTCTTCAGACTGCAATGGGGGAGTAATAGGTAAGAAACAAAATACAGTAAGATGTTATCAGATATATCAATTTCATTAAAATTTTCAGGGAAAAGAACTGTCAAACTCAAGCAGAGAATGCATCGTTGAATCTGAAATCAGACATGCAAAAAAATATTTTCTACGACAGGTATGTATCGAACATTAGAATAAAGATAACGAAATGTATTATTTTGCGGTAAACGTGGTGAAATTGATAAGTACGCCTCGATATGATTACATTCATTATGTCAATCAAATTACCTGGCCACAAGGTTTCCTCGACATCATGTTTCTACGATGGTTTTAAATAAGCTAACATTGATTGGATATGGCATAATTTATGCAACTTTTACCAAAGTGAAGAAAATGGAATAAAATGATATAATGATAAAGGAGATTTTTGTACGATAAATCTTGTATGTACTTCAGCCGGATAGACAAGAAAATACATACACACATAGCTGGGATGTGTTGATGCAAGATGAGCGGTGATGAAAAACATGAAGACGTTTAAACGCTACATACATTGCTCTCCCCATCTCCCAGCCCTCCTTCCTTGTCCCTCTTTTAATTTCTCTTCATCTCCAACCTTTCGCTTTCCTTTAAGAATGTCCTTAACGACAATGCCGTATAAACATGACTCCATGTTTTGGGGGTTTTGTTTTCTTCATTTTTTTTTTAAGCCAAAGATGCTAGATGATCGGAGTATTCATTTCTGGTAAAGTCTAGAAAGAAAATTTAAAAACATTTTCTCTGTCTTGAAACATAATAAATAACACATTTATACGTGTTATTTATTTCATTATACCAATTGGAAATTATGGGCGATCCGATCGTTAGGCGATATACAGTATATGATGGATGTTCCCAATGTTGAGTGTGTTACAAGAAGCCACCACGTCCTGTTGATGCTATTGCACCCATGTTTTTCGTATTTGGCAGTATTGAATTATGTTGTCTTAAGTTGTAAAATAACTTCTAAAAGGGGGCGCATTTGCAGGGGGGCACACAGCTACCCTTTTCTTTCAAAGGGGTGGGGGTGGGGGGCTGGAAGTGCCCTCACTCCCCTAATACCGACACTGCTTGAGTTTGTGTTTTCTGCTGAAAGATACCATCTGCTTAGAGTCAGGGGAGTGTTAAGTCATATATGTAGAGTTAAACGACCCTCTGGCTCTGAGCAGGCGATATATGTTCTTCACTCTAAAAACTGAAATAAGAGGAAAACAGATAAGGGACGTACCCCGAGAAAATCATGTTTTTCTTGGCATCTGTAAGCAGTACATCAGATCGACTCGATGTTGACCTAAGACGCTATACAGTTTAGAAGATACCCGGACGGTTTCTATCTAATTCAAACAAAACCTACATTAAAAAAAAAAAAAAAAAATAGGACACACTCTTTCGGGTATATTCTCTTTGCGTATTTGTATCCCCCTTTCGTTCTTTTTTTTCTATCCCCTTTCTCTGACATTGGCTCTGTATTTACGTTTCTTGTGATAAGCGGGCTTATATAACAAGTTCAAATCTTTGAGTAGCATGCATATTTTGCTCTTTTGCTAACTTTCTAATTGCACAGTAAATAACCAAATGAAGCCTAACGATTCTAACCTAAGGCAAACGAATGTGTTAAAACAAAATTAGTTAGAATTCCAGCCTACGGGGCTTTCAGTATTCTATTGCTACATTTATTTAAAATGAGACATTGGCAGAGATTTCAGACGCCTATAAAAAATATGACATTTAAAAAAAAAAGATATCACCATCAAACAAGAAAAAAAAAAATCCAAAGCAGTCAAAGATATATCCCTATTATTGTTATTGCACTTCAAGTGCCAGTATCGCTTACTAGAAGCTGTCCAGTCTAATGCCCCTGCCATGAAAGAGGGAGAAGGGAGTGGAAAAAAGTACATCTTTAGGATGGAATACACATTCTATAATATAGCCCAAGGGAATTCAAACAAACTCTACCCACTGAATTCGGATGATTTTACACTTGGGAAATGTTTGCCTATTCGAAACAGTTGTCTATCTTTCCTATCATCATGTCTTGCATTGGATATGGTTCAAAATAGACCGATATTTGCTCTTATCTTATCGGTTTGAATTGATGCTATAGGAACACTCTAGCAGTGTCAAAGTATCATGACTGACAATTATCTAATATCTTATTATACTATGTTCAAATGTTGCTTTAAGAAGTACACAAAAGACTGAAGAAAGCCTATGAGGTGAATACCCCATGATGTGTAAAAGAGGAGGTTCATTTTGGTATCAAGTTGGTTTAAAATAAAAGCATACTAGTTAGGGAAACTAATATGTATACATTTAAGGAAAGTCCTATTAAAAAAGTAATGAATTTATGAAGTTAGAAATCTATCAAACGCAAATTGGCATCATTGCGGTTCGCCTTGCCAGCATCTCTTCCATTTTGTTCTTTACTACACTCAAATATAATAAATTGCTTGTCACTATTTAACGTCATCCCATGGAGAACCCCTTACACGGCACTGATATTATTCATTTAACAATACCATTCTCAAATGTACTATTATGATCACTGTGCATTCTTTTCTGTTGTTGAATATAACATTGCCATGGTAACGAGACAGCTATTGATCCATCCGCACTTTCATCACACTGCTCTCTCTATCTCTCACACGAATGTGCAAGCTCATGTATATGAACACTGTAATTGTTATCGCGCACTTTCGATTTCCATTGTGATAATTAAATCATCCCAATGGGTAATCTGATATAGTTTTCCATTCATAGGGCCTCCTATTCAGTCATCTTCCTTTATTTGAAATGAGCTAGGGTGGGAAGGAGAGGAAAAAGGAACGGAGACGGAGCAATCGTTGTTTTTTTCGTAACATCATTGCTTTCCACCTATTATGACCAAACTGACCTCTTTCTCGTAAAGTTGCTTTTTTCACAAGACAAATTACTCCTTACGACCTTTTAAGTTATTGAGAGCATGGGGACTAATCGCCTGAGGTATGATGGTTTTTCGATGCATTTGATAAATCTTCAGGCACAGGTTTGGTTAGACATGTTAGAGAGAGGCACACTGCGGGGGAGGGAATCTCTGATATTTTACGCACTAGGAGTAAGGTGTCAACTCCCGATTACATATTTATTACCTTTGGATCATGTTATTCCATGTATCATTCACTGTAAAACATTCATCAGGTTCTGTGTGACATGACAAAGGGATAGATGTTCAATTCTGGAAATTAGAGATGTCAAACATCAATAAATGCAAACTAAAACACAAAAACAAAACAGCAACCAATTTTCGTATCCTACTGCTTTATAATTCTAATAAATTTTATTTAGGCCACATTGTTGTTTTCATTTTATCTATGCTTGGACACGTAGATTCATAAACATAATTTGGAAGGAACTACCCTATTAGCTTCCAACCTATGAATACCAAATTATAGGATAATATCAAAATCAGTTTTGATTCAATTGGTTGGTCGTGAAATTTTGAAAATTAATGTCGGCCCAACATACATGTGGCCATACCCATGGTAATAGGCCGTCTTTTTGCATCCTTCATCTACAAAGCAAAATGTGATTAATGCCCTTAACCCGTTGACGACTGAATTATCTCATTCCTATAGGCTTAACACAGGAACCGTCCGGTTCCCGTAGGAAATGGATTAATTGACCTAATACCTCCCCCACTAGATAAATGAGGGATACCCGCCATTTGCGTGCCAAAGGTATACGTCCATTAAATTATAAAGTATATTAAGGGCATGTATACCCCTGATAGGTAAATCTTCTTCACGAATTGGTCATGCCAACGAGAACACTTCACGTAGTTAAACATTATTTCTGCTAGAAGACCAACAACTGTACTATCTTTATAAATCTTTGGTGCCAGAGTAAGATATAATATCGTCCCCGATCACTTTTCGTGCGGCCAGCCAATTAATCGGCTTCAAGATATCAGCTGCCAAGTTACGTACCCAGGCTATACCCTTTTATGCTTTTTGTCAAACATATACCATTTACTTTATATGTACTGCCAGGTAGGTTATTAGTGAATCTTTTATTCAGTTAAATTATTGAATTTAAGTGGAATAAGGTGGTTGGCCAAATGCCTTCTCACCACCTTCCACGGGACCCACCACTGAATTCCCTTCTAAATCTATGTTTTTCTTAAAAGAATTATATATGTTTGTTAATAATATTACTATTTTAAAGAAATTAGAATTAATTATCTGGATCGCACCAGGCGACGGTTATACGACTGGGTAAATGTAAGTGTGAACACGTCATCTATCCCTGGAGGAAGGGTTGAGATCGTTGCAAACTCAATTCTAACCTCTTACCCATGTAAATATAAACGGGCCATCTTTTTTTTCTTTAGTGATCACTGCTCTGTTTAGTTAAGCAACACACCCCGATAGCATGTGTTCTTGCATTAGGAGGATCATATTTACAGAAGGAAAATGGCCATTTCCGTACCTATTAACGCAAAGTCTCTTCGAAGTGTTTGCTTGTTTTATTTCGGGTAAAAATCAAAGGTGCCAAAACAAACTGTTGATAAAGACATTTAAAAGGAAAAGTCACTGTCGCAAGGTGTAACCGCCGGCGCAGATCGCCATAAATATAATATCAAGGTGATGTGTCAATATCAAATCAGTCTAAACACTGATAACATGATTTTTTTTTTATTAGAGCAGTGACGTAGCTATCAATATAAAATGCCTATCGATTTCTTTTAAAATGTTTTATTCATACTCTGAACATTGATTCATACATGATATGCTGATAAAGTAAGAATCAGTTTCCCAACAAAGTTGAATAATAAAAATGGCATAGTATTGTACCATATTTATAATCGATTCTCTCTCTCTCTCTCTTTCTCTCTTCAGTTTAAAAAAAATATACATATATAAACAGGGTATAGCTATATGCCATTTGTATTACCTTGAAATAAAAAAAATATGTAGCCTTGTTGTAAAATTGATTTGTATTATGTCGGCATATCTTGTATATGCAAAGTATGCATAAAACATTTGTTTAAAAGTTAATCTTAATAAAAAAAAAAACTAAAAAAACAAACTAAAGGAAATCGCCTTGATTGGTTTATAAATCAGTAATGGTAAACATATAAAGAAATGAAAAAGGAGTAAGTTACAGGTAAGAACTGAATGCACCAATCACCGATCAAACGTTATTGGCAAATTGGGTCTCATGAATAACCACAAGGGGTAGATAGCGGACTTGCTTTAGGAGGATTGGCCCGATTCGCTGCATCAAATTCGAACAAACATAATGCAAGTAACTTTCAAATGCAAATAAATGCAGCAACGTGTGCATTTGCTCGCGTTTGCAAAGGTTTTCGATACTGATTGAATGGGTTTCCAATCTGCATTTTTAGGTTTCAGATAAATAAAGATAGATTGAATTGGACGATTTGAGCTGTAGGTTTCATGGATTCGTGCGCGTCCAATTCGGAGACATAGTTCCGAACCGTCCAGAAAATGAAAGGAATTGAATAATGGAACATGTTTTGTAATTGACGTTTATTGAAGGACGGTATCAGAGCAACATATAACAAGCTTCGGGAAATAGTCAATGGCACAGCAGAGTAGATCTTTAAATGACAAGCGTCTGCATTTGCACTGGTAAATGGTTTTCGGCGTCGGGTTCCTTTAAAAAATGTTCTTTTTGTTGAAAGAAATTTTCTGATGTCATTATGTTCAATTTAAGCTGTATTGCCCGAAGAATGTCTGCAGTGCATACAGGTAGCCACAAAGAAAGCATGTTTTGTATGTTCATTAAGCGTTTGAATCACTTCAATTAAGTTCAAAGGTATATTCGACTGCTTTTAAGCTATTAATCCATTCAACATTTTAAACGCACCATTAAATTAAATGAACGTACATTCTCTTCGAAAGTCTTTGCCACTAAAAGGTTAACCCTCAAGTGTTTAGTGCAAGACCTGGGTAAACCCATTCAGTTTTCTCTCACCTATTCATGTATCTTACCAATAATAATGGCGTCTTATACCAACTAGATGCCTATACCCACCCACGTACCCCACCCACACGCACTATGTCAAACCCTCTTGCGACTATTCAATTTTGGTATTAGTATTGATTTTACCTATCTGTATTTCACTGCCCTGCCAATCTAGTAGATGAATGACACCTTTAAAGGTCATGTAAAGTTTTGGTAAGCCCTCAAAAACTGTTCGTCAGATTTCTTCAATTTTTGTTGATAAATAGCAAGATACTAGCAATACTAAGACACTGTGAAGGTTTCGCCTCCTAAAGTTTAATATTAAACAAATAAGAGGCAAAAACTAATTTATGTGCCGGGACAGGCACGTAAAATCCCAACAAAGGCAGCATGTGCTATACACTGTAAACACACGTGTAAAACCAATGATGAGTAGCTACACACAGTGCACACACGCTGTCTCTATGGGAAGCCCCAAGATTGCTGTGCGGGGAGCCGTCGGGGTGGAAGGGTCCTAGCATAATGGCAGTGATCAAGCATTCCTTACAGATATTTACACTGAAATTCACCAGAAATCATAGATGGAATACCAAATGATCTCTTACAGACATATTTTGATACAAGGAGAACAAAATGAGACTATATTTAACATGTTTCTTTCCAATTTCCTTTTTTCTACCAATACTGTACATGAGCTTTAAAAGGCACATGAAGGAAAGTATTATCAAGGGTAAGGTCTAAAATGCTAAAGAAAAGACCGACCATTATTGTCCTGATGGGAGGAAGAGGACGATTGAATGAATAATCGAATCGATTGATTGAGGTGAACATTTTATCCATGTTTATTGCAATGCATGGCAATTGCAATGCATTGGCAAGGTTTAGGGTCAGTCGAAGCGGTTCCGGGGGATGCAATTGAAATGTTCTCCGTTTCGTTTTCAAAATCAAGCAGTAAACCCCAGTCAGTAAGAATTGGACTAGTCCTTTTTTCTGTAAAACTTTAGGTGTATTATTTTGATTGAGTAATAAGATCAGGAATTTGAAACTTAGTCCTTTGTCTACGGAAACCGGGTGGGTCCCTGTATTAGCCTATGGGAATGAGAAAATTCAATAGTCAGTGGGTTAAGGGTCGATTGTTGTATGATGGTCGAGCGAAGCATTTCAATTGAGCATTTGTTATTCCCTCGTGAAAATAGTTTAATTTCGAATTAGTCTGGCATAGGATGTCGGAAAAAAAAAAACTATGGATACCTGGAAGTCTCTATGGAAAAAAAAGACCATTTCATTTACTCAGGGGAAGGAACATACATCTTTGATAAATTTCGCACTATTTTCACCGCCCATATAATCGCACTTTCTGTCAACCTTGGGACTGATTTTTCATCATCTGTTTTCAAAAGTAAAATAGCACTTAAGGACGAGTCATAGTAAAATAATGAAAAAGGGGTATTACTTTAACGTTTTAAGCGTTGCTTTAAACACCAATGAGGCAGTCACTGTTCTATGTTGTGAATCAAAAATGAAAATGTACGAATTTTTATACTTTTTATCGCATTACGTTTTGCCGGGTGAAGTGAATGAATAAATCTTGAAAGATTTGACTAGTCAACACACTGTAGAAAATAACTGTAAAACTACAGGATTTTTAGCCCTTGATATTACAAGTTATTGCCGTTATTTCAGTCTTTTCCTGTAAAACAACAGCAAGTTTGTTGGTTTACCGGAAATCAGCATAATTTATTTACATAATTTTATTGTAAATTTACATAATTTTATTTTAGATATATATGCTGATTTCCGGTTAAAAAAACCCAAAACAAAACAAAAATGGAAAAAACGGGCATTCCCGGCATCCTGACTGCCAGGAAATTCCCGTGAAAAACGGCAAATTTTTTTAAAGTGCATGTTCCTCCTGCCCCTTCTATTGCCATCTTCTCAGACATTTGCTTATCATCCCACTATCTGTTTGACATTAAAAACATGCATAATTAATGAAGAAGCAATGAAGCATTGAAGAAATATCATAAAGATGAATGAGAAAGACACAGCCTACACCGTGTAATATTATCCTTTTTATCGTTATAACTGCACTGTGGACCAGCCTGTTCGTCATACATGTCATGTCAGTTTATTGACAGCATGCCTGTAGGTTGATATATTTCTATACAATGTAAAACAATAAAAAATTGCCGTTTTTTCACGGGAATTTCCTGCCACTCAGGATGCCGGGAATGCCCGTTTTTCCCCAGTTTTTTTGTTTTGGGGTTTTGTTGTTGTTGTTGTTGTTGTTGTTTTCTTTTTTTTCTTCTTTTTTTTTTTTTTTTTTTTTTCTTCTTTTTTTGGGGGGAGGGGGTTAAACCGGAAATTAGCATATATTTATAATAGAATTATGTAAATTTACCTTAAAATTATGTAAGCATTATGTATGCAGATTTCCGATAAACCAATAAGCTTGCTGTTGTTTTACAGGAAAAGACTGTAAAATTGAAATAACAGCCGCAATAACTTGTAATTTCAAGGGCTAAAAAACCTGTAGTTTTACAGTTATCTTTTACAGTGTAGGTCTTTCAGAAACTGAAATAAGAAAACAAAGTTGAGGGTTCAAAGCCTATCGATTACCAAAATATGTTTTTTTAAAGGTGCCTGACCTACTTTTACGTACTAAAGAAACGTTTGGCAAACTTACGTGGAAACCATGACGTGAAACTTGACGGGGATATTACAACGACCTTTCCTGTTTTTGAGAAATATAAAATATTTTGTTTGCTAGCCTATCCTATCCACAAAGCATTTGCTCAATTTTACGTCATATCATTTCCAATCATATAGAAATCAAGTGAGTCGAAAACATGAATGAAACGAAATATACTTGTCATTTCATCGATGATTAGTAATGCGTTTACTTTCTTCACCTTTGACTTTCAAAATTACCTTCTCAAAACGTGTCGTGCTAATTAAACTACAAGGGATGGGGTTTTCCTCGTGCTTTATGTGGGTTATCCAATAACAATATCGCTCGCCCATAAAGGTCAACGTTTCAGCACAATCAGTGAGTTATTACATTTAGCAGTAAGTGTAATATTGGTAGGAATCTTACAAAGAATAGAAATGACTTTAAGTGCCCCAATTATTGTAGATTCAAAGCAGGCACGTAGCCCTTGTGATCGTGAGCACTGAAAACGGCTTTGGGATTTTCCTTTCAAGAGGTAGAAATTGAAAAGCTTTTATTACGCCATATACGACGGATTGTTTCAGCAGTATATAGGAGACGCTTCTATTTATGCAAATACACAAAGGCAACCCGAAATACATAACTATTCAACTGTCTAGCTTTCCTGAAAGGTAGACGTAAGCTTATGAAATAGGCCTAAAATATATTCACATGAAACGGTGGCATATTCTAAAGAAACAGAGAAAAAAAAAATCCCCAGAAAAATAATGGTAAATAAAACCTTTTCGCTTTCTATAGAATATGTTATAAAACTGTAAAGGTTTTCATTGATTTTATTTTCGTTTTCATTGATTCATTATTAAATTCAGCAAAGCCTGCAATTAAATTAAGTAGCATACTTGTCTCATGAGAGACATTAGTTTTATATTCTATTGGTCGAAACAAAAATCAATTTAAAAGTCAGGCGATACACTTGCCATAATCTAATATAAACAATTGGAAATAATACAATTCTGGGGAAATGAAATAGTTAGAAGGCGTAAACATCATAAGGGGCACGGCAACGGGGAAGAAATTGCATCATTTCGTGATTCAGCATTCAAAAATGAAATTTCAAAAAATAAAATAAAAAATAGAGATTTCGAGCATGTATGTGAATGAAGATATTGGAAAATTTGCATTCTGTTTTTTAGTGATGTATTCATTTGTTGCACAAGAATGAGGATATATGTAGGTTATATAAATTTTTAAAATACCTTTCGCCTATTACAACCGGGTGGAATTCCCCGTCAGTAACGTATTCTACGATTATAATAACAAAATTTACCCCTCGCAATTTATTACTACTTAAAACATTTCATTTAGAAAAATTAGTATAAAGTAGCCACATGTTGTTTTTTTTTAAATTCAACTACAATGTGGATTCAACAAAAGAAAAACAAAACTTATACCAGACAATAGATTGACAAATAATTATGAATTGGCCAAAATGATAAACATAACGCAAACTAATTTTCAGTTGTCGGTTAATCATATTGGCTAGAACATGGCGCGTGTGTATAGCTTTTTGAAATTTACATTCATAATGCAATGTTCAATATCCTCCCATGGATGCCAAGTGCGTCATAAGATCGAGCACGTCTTGGAGCCCCGGATGTCGGGAGGTCGGCCACTACGTAAGGGCCGACTTTTCGCTGATCCTTGACCGACGTATTTGCTTCGTCTGGATATGTTGTCGTCATCATCAGTCCGCGCATCTTGGCCGTCTGCTCCGGGTCGCGATGAGGCAGCACATGCAGCGTTAGCCATGTTCGATGCTTCCTTTGATGACTCTGAAATTTTAAATACAGTTCATGAAGCCAAAATTCAGCGCATTCTTAGTCTTGAACAATAAGGATCTATGACATTTATGGTTTCTCATTTGATTGCCGAATATGATTTTAACCTCTTTCTTACAAATTAAAGTTCTCGAGTATTAAACAAATGTTCTCCTGATACATCGTTGTGTTCATCAGAAATACACTTGTGGGGGCAGTTACCATAATGTATGTTGGGATCTTTTAACCCATTCGAGACAGTTGACCGCATTTTGTGGTTTGGCTTAACAACTTTTGATTCAGAGCTCTAAAAAAAAAAAAAATAAAAAAATAAATACCAGATGGATGAGTAGAGAGACATGTAGACATACAGCATGTACAGTGTGCATTTCTGCACACACTATACGTCCATTTTTGTTGCATTACCATATTGCGTTTGACGCCAGGAATTGGCAACACATTGAGAGGTTCAAAATCATTGTGTTTTTTTTTTAATGACAAATTTGCAAATTTTTCAAATTTTCGACAAAATTCCTTACCATGTGAATTATTTTCAAAGACATCACACCTTATTAGAACCATGTAGCACTAAAAGAAAAATATTATTGTTGCCAATTTGAAGAACAAAATGTGATCAATTTAGCCCTTAAATAATTCCTGTCCTGAAAGGGTTAATCTACGAAGCTATTTATTTCAAACATTATTCCTCCTCTTATCAAGGAGTATCATAATAACAACGATTGCAGCCAATACATTATTTAATTTAAAAAAAACAGCAACAACATTATAATGAGATCCGTTTAATATGTGCGATTTTTTTTTTTAATTTCACTGCACTCCACTTTCATGCTACTTTTGTTTTTTTTTAGATGCTCGGCCTTACACATATCAACCTGAATAATACTTGTCCCTGCACCCCCCCCCCCCCCCCTTTTCTTACTGCACATGAATACCATGCTAATGCGGTTTAATTATGGATCTCCTCTGTCAACAATATCGCTTCTAGAAGGTCGAATTCTGGCATTTGTCTTTCAAATAATCATTTTTATGAAGGAGTGGTGCTTTAAAAAAAAAACACGATAAAAACAATTTTCGAAAAATCAACTCAAGGCAATTTCAACAGCCCTGTCTATCACCTTTAGAAATGTGCGAACATTACAATGGCGTATTACGTAATCCCAATCTGATTTTTGTGGGCAGTACAATAGACCTTTGTAATTGCCCTTGAGTTTATTTTTCGAAAGTAGTTTTTATCGTGTTAAAAGTGCCTGTATGCAGAAAACAGGAATGGATCCGAGCGATTCGTCTTTCATTTTAAGTATAAAAAACATAGGTTTTAATCATTGTTTATTTCTTAGTTCTTGCTGATACGGTATCATTCCATTAACGATGATGTCCTATACATATCCATGGTGTTTGAAAAAATAGAAGAAAATAGTTGACCCGACTATTAAACCTGACCCATGTTCTAAAGTCACTATTTTCCGAGGACTAGAGAAAGAGGATTTTGCGGCAAAATTGCGGGGTTCTTTTAAATGTCATTGATCAATTTTTTAAAGCTGAAGTCATCGCTATTTCATTTTACTAATCCTCTAATGGATTAAATCTAAACATATTCCAAAATTATCGATACTATTTTCATACATCTATTGAAATTTAATGATTTGCAATATCCTTTTGTACAACACATGGCGTAAATAGTGGGTATACGCCCTCTTTCGGTAGTTCTGGACTATAACGGCAGTGTGCTATTTTCGACGATTGTGAAAGGTCGATATCGGTCAGGACTGTAGAAGCGAATCATGACAAAGAAGAAATGACAAGAAGAGAGACAAGAACATATAATAGGATATTACCTTACCAACATCAATAGCAATACACGCCACGGCAAACAAGCTTCAAACTACGGCAAGGCAAATTAATAAAAGCTAATCAAAAGAAACGCAAATCAAAGAACGTGCATAAGTACTTACGAAACGTTTATTGCAAGCAACATCACGTGACCTCATACGTCATAGAAATAATAAATACGTACATATATAACTCTGTAAAAACGGGAGGTGCTGGTAAAAAGTGTACAATGAGTGTATGGGAATACTCTATAGACTGAATACAATAAGTTAACATGCACAGAGTATTATAGCATTCACACTAAACACATTAAATGATTCATCTTTTTCAACAGAAATACAATTCTTACAGTCATCTTGATTTCTATAAAATCATGTTTACAAACTTAGAGATGGTGACTTTTATTTTCAATAAAATATACAAAAAATTCTTTCTATACAGATCAAGAAAGATATAAAACAAAAGGTAAATAGTAAAAGACATGTATACAAAGTTAAGCAAAAGCAGAGGAATTCAAAACAATTCAACCTCGTTCTTATTATTTATATGCATAAATAATACAATGTCAACCAACGGGTACCCTGTAAAAACGTAGCTCTAAAGACAATCATTTTATTTATTTCTAATTCGGAAGCTCATTAATACTAACATGTAAATAAGGGACATTCGCAGTGCTGCAATAGTTATCTCAGTAGTTCAAGGGGGTGGGGGGGGGTCACCCAAACATGATGAAAATTCAATGAAAATAACAATTTTTTGTTCTTTTCATATTCTGAAATTGTGTAGTTTGCTTTCCATGTCCTAAAAAAAACAGCATGAAAAAAATAAAGAAAAAGCTGTAAAATCACCTAATTACTGCAAATTCTTCATGCGTGACAATGAACAAAAATCTAAAAACAACGGCAGAAAATTCACAAAATTTGCAAAAATTTCCTTAAATATTCATCAATTTTCAATATTTTGTTTGCATGTTGGTATAACACTGCCTTTGTGACCAATAGCTCAAATTGACTGTCAAGCGCCATCTACAGGCCATAGGTATATATGTCACTGTATTATTTCAATAATTCTACATACATCTGAATCTACTCAATTTTTGCAACAAAATGCCAAATATGAGCTTTATGTTTTTCTTAGTTTTTCTAGGAATCAGTTTTGTGATTAATTGTCTGGATGCAAAACAGGATAACTCGAGTATGGGATGTCTGTTTCTTATTGATGGAATGTGTCTCTGTGAGGTGAATGATTTGGAATTTTATAAACAGTTTTGATTTTCTTGTTATAGTGTCAAGAATATTATAATTAGTTCCAAAACTATAAAATACAAAGGAAATGCTATCATAAAACAATAAAATAAAATGTTTGAATTATAATTAACTCTACTCCTAGATATATATTTAGAGAACTTCTTTGCCAAAATCAACTTACTAGTAGAAAAGATAATCAGTAGAGCTTCAGATTGGCAAAAATTGACTAATTTGCATAATGTATGCTAATTAGCCATTTTTGGTGACGACATTTTTTGATCGTATCTTTTTTCTTGATATACTACCTTTCCATTCATGTTATGGTTTTATAGGGTTATTTTTGGAAATTTGTTCTGAAATGGGTCAAATGTAAGTTTACTACCAGTTCCCTGAATTACCCCCCCCCCCCCCCCCCATATCCGAAATGAGAGAATTTAGAAATATGCCCTGATACTACCAAAAGCAAACTTACCATCGGAATAATAAAATGGTATTTTTTTCACTCTTATCAATCATGACAACTGGCCATTTCAAATATTGAATTGCTGACATAATTTCATTTGATTTTGTGAAGAGGCTGACCGAGTCGAAATATACAAACGATAAAAGGACAAATAGAAAAGCTTCAACACTTAATATACTATGGTCTTGAAATTGAATTGTACTGTCGTCTCATTCTTATTCTCCTAAATATCCTTTTCTTGAAATCTATAAAGATACACCTCTCTATCAAATATTAATTTGGCATAGAATATAATGTCTGACTTTGGCAAAAAAGAAAGAAACAAACAAACAGATATGTACATACTCAGAATAACTTTGCATAAAGAAGAATTAACGATGCTGCACCTGCTAAAGTACATTACATATGCATATGTGATGTAAACTAAACACATAGATCCGATTTAAATAAAATCAAAATAAGCAGTATCAGCAAAAAATAGCACGGGCTTAGAGCAAGGAAACTTTTAAAAGAAAACTTAAATATACATAATTTCTGATTGTGAAACAAATCAAATTGATAAATATATATGGACTACTAGCGGGGTCGCAAAGACTGACAGTAAGTAACCCGCATTGATGATCTTGAATAACATAATATTGCGCTATTCATGAGAAAGTATATTTTAATTACCACAGCACTATCTGTGCACGGTTCAGCTTGACAAGAATCAATCTTCTCTCAGTCTTTGCGAACACGCTTGACGACAAATATTTAAAGTCAATGGCGTATCCACACAATGACAAACAGGAGGGGGGGGGGGTTCCAAGACAAAAGGTGAGGCCTTCAGACAGTGCAGTACGCCGGCTTGACCTTCTGATGGATACGCCATTGGTGAAAGGTACATTAAGAAGCAAAATCTGAAGAAAAGAAATCAAATCTTATACAGGCTAATACACGATGCTTCACCCACTACAAATAAAGATAATCTCAAAATAAAACAGGTACATGCATAGAAGGCAAAAGAAGAAGGTGCCTATACGTCCACATTTTCTACCATTTCACAACATCTTTCTTTGAATAACATGCGCTGTCCATATTGTATAAAGTCACAAATCGGGTTTCTCACTTTGCCTTTAGGAAATGAAAATTTAGAATAATCCTCAATGTTATTATTAATATTATTTTATTTGTCAAATCAACACAAATCAAGAAAAACGGTACAACGTTTGACGGGAGCTGAAAAAAGGTGAATCTAATCAATGTTGCCCTCAGGCATTCAGCTCCCTAAATGTTTTAAATCTTCATCAACATATTGAGTTTTGATGTGAATTATAATAGGCTGATAATCTCACACAGTTTGGACAGTGACAGTTTTTCAAACGACCAAGACTTATTCTGACGTATGGACACGGTCTCATTGGCATGCAGTAAAACATCAGAGTGAGGTGTCTATCCATGCAGGGTCAAGGGTCAATATACCTCAAGGAGACGTCACACAGGCAAGAGTCACGTGCTCCCCAATGATGCGCGCGCCTGAAAAAATGGTATTGTTCCTAAACAGTGTGAATACACGGGGCTGTATGCTCGTTATCACTTAATATTATCGAAATATCCCCCCTCCCCCGCGATTGTGTGAAATGGATTTTTAAAATATACTCTTGAAAAGTTTTACGTCTTTCCTCTTACCACGATCTAGCCTTTTGTCTCAAACAGAAAATGTTCACACCATTATCGACAGGAATCGGTTATGTAAGAAAATAAGAAAATGGATACATACTCTTTTCTTATACCCTAAGGTTCCATACTTGATAATGATATGCTTGTAGTTATTGTTATTTGCGTTTTATTCTATCAGAAAACAACATGATTTTACAAAGTAGCCTATAGATACATGTTTGTCATCGTATTCCCCAAATTACGACCAATAACGCCTACTCTCTGTCACCTTCCTGTCAACCCCTTTCTATAAATTTCGCCGAAGGTGGTTATGTGGGTGTGTGTTGTGTATGCCATTACTATTACCATGCGCACGCGCACTAGGGAACACGTGATGAAGGGTCAAAGGGGATCAGGAAGCGGGTCCATCCGATGTACTACCTGTGTCATTGCTGCCAGCGTTGGGGAATATTGCTGGGGAGACTTGGATAGTACTACCGTCCGTTACGTCGTTATCAGGATACCACATTGGTACAACCACTGTGCTATCGTGGTGGAAGGTGGACACCCCTATCACACAGACAAGAAAGGGACGAAGAAAATGGGGATCGTAATGGGAGATATTTATGGATGTTGGCTTGCTTGTATTATTCTATTTTTCTGCAAACTATCTAAATGTAGATCTACAGCAAAATCAAATGCACCTGTGTTTTCTCTCTTTAAAAAGATTAAACAATGAAAAAAAAAATATGCAAGGTACTTAGTATTTGTCC
This sequence comes from Heliocidaris tuberculata, assembly GCA_025618425.1. Lineage (NCBI taxonomy): Eukaryota > Metazoa > Echinodermata > Echinoidea > Camarodonta > Echinometridae > Heliocidaris > Heliocidaris tuberculata. Next base: position 1,864,904 of record CM046850.1, read on the forward strand.
GAGTTGTTTGTGAATTTGCTTTTTTTTTTCTTCTTCAAGTTGATATGATATGTAATGTATTGCAGTGTGTATTCTGATTAGAAATAAACAAAAAGTATTGACAAGAACAATGTAGTGAAATGATTAACATCATAGCAGAAACTTATTTAGACTGAAAATTGCTCTCCTGCTTAGATGTTTTGCAATAACATATAAAACAGGAAGTTGAGAAATGCAAATCAAATATAAACACGTTTTTTAATGATACGTTTTGCAAATTGTAAAGGTGAGTTCAACAAAATACAATATCTTAAAAGCATGAATTATGCATGATAAATTTTTATTTGCAATTGAATGTGAATGTAGGAAAAAAATGTTTATTGCATATGAGTGCACTAGGAGTAAATAAGTGAAATCGCAAATAATAACAAATCAAAAGAAAAAAAAATGGTGTCAAGAATACATTATGACATTTTTTTAATAACCAATGTGAAATCGCAAACTGATGATGCACAGAAACTAGATGGAACATTATCCCTACCAGATTAGTGCCACAGTGTGTAAATTGTGTGCAAAAAGTAGACAGGCTAAGGAACAAAAAACTGTGAGTACAGTGCGGATGTGTTTTCAAGTCCCTAGATGTGTCCATTATGTAAAACGAACACAGCATGTCCAATTGTGTAACTAAGTATGAAGAAAATTTTGTTCTTATTTGCTTTTTAAAATGCTTTTGGTTGAACCATTATGGTACTGTTTTTTTTTTTCTGGTAGGGATACTTTATGAAATGATGCTAGTTGTAAAAAGGAGGAAAATGGCTATATATATCGCAGAAATCGAAAATTAAGGCAGTATGGCAGAGGCGTTATATCTTGCGCAGGCCAATAATGGCGGACTCTATAAATCAAGACAGTATACTGGTATACGAAGACGGAATGAGAAGATGATGAAATGGAAGAAGAAGAAAAAGAAAAAGAAGAAGAAGAAGAAGAAGAAGAAGAAGAAGAAGAAGAAGAAGAAGAAGAAGAAGAAGAAGAAGAAGAAGAAGAAGAAGAAGAAGAAGAAGAAGAAGAGGAAGAAGAGGAAAAATGAAATGGTAAAAAAAAAAAATGTATTGAATCTTACCATTTGCCATGTTATTCGTCGGCGTCTCTGGAGGTGATTTACACCTGTCTGTCTTCTCTGGTGTGCTGGCCTTGGAATGGCCCTTACCCATGATCTCATCCATAGAAGCTCCTTCGTTCGCTTCCAGGAAGTAGGTACGCATGGTTCCTTTACCCTTCACCACGATCTCTCCCCTCTCACTGAAACGAAAGTTGTGTCCCTCGAGACACCTGGTTTAGTAAAAACGAAGGTAGACGAACAGAAGAAATTATCACAGTTGTTATAAGAAAGATATGTAAGAAAATATTGATGGCGTATCCGGATTCCAAATTAGACAGGGGACGTAACTTTAAATTGGTAGCCCAGCTTGGGATAAATTCTTTCAAGCTGTAAATACATGTGGGTGCATGAGTTGGCAACAATAAAATAGCTCAGCATTTTCAAAATCATAAACCTGGCCTATTTGGTACATCTGGTCCAAAGGAAGGATAGAATGCCTACAGTCTCTTCATGACAAACTCACAGCCAAGAACCAGAACCCTTTTGATTTACAGGCAATATGGTCGAGGGAATAAAACACGATTATGATCATTTCCCATTACTTCCCTTTCTTTACTCCCTCTACGTCTTTATATTCGAAATTTTAATTCGATTTTGTGTCACTATCATCCATGACAATTGGATATTCCCATATTGCAATCCACATGTTTTCTTCTTCTTTACCTAAAAGAATTGTAACTGGTATTGGATAGTACAAGTTTACCTGTAAGTATGGCAAATGAAATGGATTTTACAGGTTCACCAGCAAATATTGCAATTTAAATGGATTTTATCTAAAAGTATTACACATGGGTATGAATTTTACTGGTTACTTAAACAGAACATAATTGTAACCAAAATGAATTTTTCAGGTTACATGAAAGCAGTGAAACTGAAATGGATTTTACTGGAATTTACTGGTTTACATGTGCACTATACAGTAACCCAATATTGTCATTATTATTATCAATAATACAAATAATGGTTATTTAAAGCGTGCTATACACACAAAAAAAAAGACATAAAAAACAAACATCAAAAATGAAACATCATAATAAGATAAACAAAAAAAAAAACTACTGGGAAAAGGGTAGGTCTTCAGTTGTCTTTTAAATGTTGATTTCTTTTATATTGCTCGAATTGAGCTTGGGACATTGTTCAATGTTCAAGAAGCAATTATCCGTAAGCGTTATTCAACAGTAGAAAAAAAATGATCTGGGAATTACAAGTCTATTAGTGTCATTTACGTGTGGGTAAGTGAGGAACTATGTGTCAGTAAGGTAAGAGAGGGCAGTATTGTTGGTTAATTTGTAAACACACAGTCCTTGTTTTAAGTGAACACGTTTAGAAAAAAAGAAGCCAGTGTAGTTCTTGAATCAAAGGGGATACTTGTACTCTTCGCCCAATCTAAAAAAAAAAAAAAAAAAAAAAAAAAAGAATAACAAAAAAAAAATTTAAAAAAATTAACGTGCAGCATGATTCTGAATACTCTCGAGTTTGTTCCTATATTTAGCAGAGAAAACAACAAGAACACTATTGCAGTAGTCAATTCTTTAAGAGCCCTAACAGCATGCTGACCTGTCTTCACATCAATAAACCTAACTCGTCGCAGGTTCTTCAAATAGAAGTGTGAAAGTTGAATCAATACAATGCAATTGTTTCATCACTCACAATAGTGTTTACACCGGATAAGTTATCAGTATAACGATTAGATGGGCATAATATATTAAACTTTGTCCTAGAAACATTTAACTTAAGGAAGTTTCTAGCCATCCACAAACTGATTTTCGAGATACATGATGAAATATGTTGCAACCCTATTTGAATACTAATTGCTGAACGAGGATCAAAGGGAGCATAATTATAACTGAATATCATCATCATATTAAAAACAAAAGAAAGATAGTGCTTCTGAATATATAATAGACATGAGTGATGTATGCCGTTAAAAGAAGGAAACCCAAGACAGGTCCTTGAGGGACGCCATATTCACAAGTCTGAGATGGATATTACTGGTCTACCTGTAAGTATTGCAACTGAGATGGATTTGACTGGGAAGACCATGACTCTCCATTCTGGAAGCTGTGTTTACAGTGTCACCAAAGAGACAGTACCGAGGCATTTTCTCTCCTACCACACCAGATACCACAGGACCAGAGTGAATACCGACGCGAATCTACATGTACAAGGTAAAACAAGGATTATTATCAGACAACCGGAACATACTCCAGAAATATACATGATGATAATGATATTATTATATAAATCTTATAAAGTAGATATTTCACTCTTTAATAGAGAATTATGCATGCAACTTAGATTAGCAATATCGTAGTGGCAGGAATTAAAAAAAAAAGTTATTTCGTGTCTGAGTCCGTGTATAAGGGAACGTTAAACGAGTTCAATTAGACTTGTGTAACATAATATTTTTGGTGACGAAACATTAGACAAAATGTAGAAGAATTTCAAGAACAGAAAGGGATGGAGAAAAGACTAACAAGATGGACCTGGCTTGTAGACCAGCCCTTTGGAAGAACAACAAAAAAGACGAAGATTTCAGGATTTATGATGTTCCGCAAGTTATCAAGGTCTATAATTCACCCTCATCCGTTGTGGACGTAGTTTTTCGCTCTACTTAGGTTTCAAGATTCAAGATCCTTTTATTTCACTCATCAATATAAAAACAAAACATTAAAGTGCATAATTACACATGGTAGTCATACATATAAAAATTCATATAAGATATAAAAACATAAGAAAGGTACACTAAGAATAAACAATTGTTAGCATAATCAAGGAACATAAATGAGTGCGAATCGAGATTAAAGATCTATAAAGATCTTGGCTATTCGGCCCTATTATTATAAGAATTGCACCGGCCGATTTCTTGAATTTACAACACAAAAGACAGAAAGAGGACGCGAGGATGGGTAAGCTACAAACAATTAATAATTTAAACTAATCAATATGTCTCATCTGACTTTTCTTTCTACCTTTATACCAGATGCCAGTTCGTAATTTTTTCATGGTACAAAACACTAGCGTACCCAAGGGGGGGGGGGGGCAGGGGGGCAGGGGGGCAGAGTGCTCCCTGACAAATTTTGAAGGAAAACAATCAATTTTCCCCCTTTTTAGATTTTTGTTTGCGCTTGTTCGAGAATTCTGGACCCATAAAATCTGATATCCCCCCCCCCCCCCCCCCCCGAGCGACTTTTGGAGGGCTGGCAAGACGAAAAAATACCGATCTACCTTTTCGAACTAAAAAATTTTTTTTTTTTTTTTTGGGGGGTGTTTTGTTTTGTTCTTGGTTGCTTGCTTGTCAGACAATTATGGAGGAAGACATCTGATAATCCCCCCCCCCCCCCCCGCGTCCACTGAGCCAGCATTTGAGGGCTGGCAAGAAGAAAAAAATACGGGTCTCCCTCCAAGCAGAATTTGACAGTTGACAACATTTGCCCCCTCCCCCCTTGTAAAAAATCCTGGGTACGCCACTAGTATACAAATATTGACTGCTCATGAGGATGATGGTGGAAATTATTACTCCCAAGGTGGTGTTCATACCGGCCCTTCTATCACCCCCGAGGCGGAGCCCCGGGGGTGATAGAAGGGCCGGTATGAACACCACCGAGGGAGTGATAATTTCCACCACCATCCGATTACAGAGCAGTCCATATTTGTTTTATATACCTCATCCTTTTCATTGATTCATTGATTCATGTTGAATTCTTATACGCGCTGCGCGTATATTGATTAATGTAGTCGTAGCCTAGCTAGCAACTCGCGAAAACCAAATTTTGTTTACGGATGTGTACACGTGCAAAAGTCGCGGAGGGGTTACGCGTTCTATCATTTGACCTTAGGTCAATTGATAGAACGCCAAAACCCTCTGGCGCAATGATAGATCGAGATGCGCCGTGTCATGTGATATGGTTTTGACCAATCAGTGAATAAGAATCTATGTATGAGGTATATAATACAAAAAGGCCCCGAATGACCCCAATTTGTAGGCGCACGCGCATTTGTTTTGGTGGAAGCGCTAATTATTTAACATGTAAAATCATACTGGTGCGTACTTCGTGGTGCGTACAAAATGACAGCGTATAAAGATCAATTGTACTCGGTACGAAGGACCTTTATCTGCACATGCGCAAACTGTAATTACACACTGGCTTATTTGACCTGTTGAGTAACTCACCCCGATGGGTTCTCGAGTAACTGGAGACATGACCTCCTTGCATATGACCATCATACCTAGGGCTTGATTAGCTATCCTGGCAGCATGGGAGGCTACAGGGATTGGAAGCCCTCCTACTACCATGTATGCATCGCCTATTGTCTCCACCTGTCAATATGAGAAATACAATACTGGTGAATAATTTCCTTTTCTTTACAGTGCTTACTGTATTTGATGAGTGATAATCTCTCTAAAAAAAAATAATCGATGAGCAGGTTCGTTCCTTTACCTATGGATAAATCATGTTTATATTTCCATAGTTATGACCGATTAAAGAAAAAGAAAAGAAAAAACGTTACAATTCACAAGAAAAGCAATAAAAAAAAAATCGATTTATTACTAAATTCTATTTTATTCAGGGTGGCCCTTGCAAAAACCAATAGCGCTTTTCCAAGGGGCCCATTAATTAATCAATGATCAATTTGAAACAGCTTGATCTCCATCGATCTCGAATTAATCTACTACCTATTTTTGAACGTATGAACGATTTTTGAATGCTTAGTATCATTTAATATTCATTTTAAATTGATAATGTTGTTCTCTTATATACATGTATAGAGCTTATGAATATCCACATCGAAAGGTGCTCCAGGCGTTCAAATATCACCAAGGCTTTAGCTGGCATTCACTGAATTCACTCCAACGAAGCATGTGCCTGGATCTACAGTCGTAAATGTAGATTGATGCCTTGTCAAAAGACATTTGTTACCAGCGTCAGTCTCGAGCTGCCATTTTCTTTGTATTTACCTTGTAGACGTCATGTACTGAGGTGAGCTTATCAAATCTTGTGTAGAGAGCGTTGAGCATATTGACAATATCAATGGGACGGCATTTGGAACAAATATTGGTGAAAGACACGATATCGCTGAAGAGAATTGTCACCAGCTCGAACTCGCCTGCATGGACAAAAAAGTATGAAGAAAAAGGATTTAAAAGAGCCCCGTTACCAAAATTAACAGTATAGTCAGTACTGCATATTTTTACAGGTCAGACATTAACAGAAAACAACATTTAAACTATTCCTCTGTTTTACCTTAAATTCCGGCAAATGAGCTAGTGTGTGTGTGTGCGCGTGTGTTGTGTGTGTTATGTGTGTGTGTGTGTGGGTGTGTGTGTAGGTGTGGGTGTGATTGGGTTTTTACAGACGTGTATCAATCAGATATGATTATTTACGTCTGGGGACCGACCTTTAACGTCACCATCCGAAAGAGTAACTCACTCTCGAACCTGGGTCCGCTGAATCAGTTTATAACTTCTACTGTTAGCTGGATTACAGGCGCACGCCACAACGCCAAGTTTATGCGTGTCGTTCCTGTCACAAGATGGCGCTAGTAGTTTCTAGTCAACAAAAGGGTTTTAGGTTTGTGTTCTTACCTTCAGTTTTTGCTTGTAGACATGTACGAAGTAACACTGTAACAAGAGGTTTTTTTTTGTTTTTTTTTTTTGTTACTTTTACTATTCTTTACAAACTGAAAATACTAACGCCTAAACAGATGATCCATTAAACTGGTGAAACGTTTCTCACTACTGATTTTCATGTTTCGTTTTCACGTTTAGTTTCTATTATTCGAAACATTATGATTTTTCTTTATGAATGTGAAACACTACAACAGTATATCATTGTACCGTTTACATGGCCTTAATAGCCTGTCTCTTCAAGTGATCTGTTCCCTATCTTGAAATCATAGAGTGAAACAACATACACATAACTTTTACTTTTAATCCTAAACGTAATCCGAATACTCCATTCTCACCGCCGACCACGCTGACCACACAGACCTACACTGAATTGCAAAAGATCGGTGGGTTTTGGAATCGGTTTGGAGTCGGTTTGGCGGTGTGATTGAGGTATAAGACCAGTCTTTGACTTACCAGCCTCGACCTTCTTCCCATCTCTGAGCTGGTCTGCTACCTGCCTTGGAAGCATGGAGTGAAGTAGCATGTCTGTCTTCTTCTTCTCTGCTTCGAGTTCCCCTAACGCAGACCGAAGCTCTTCCTGATAATCAGCAGGGTAATACGATATTTTGTGAAGAAAAAACGTTGTTAAGAAATATGTAGAAAATTATTGTTAGAAGCAATGATATGTGATTACATTACCAATTTTTCATTCAAAATGCGCAAAATTAATGTTTCTACCACGATTGCGGCACTCATTTTTTTTCAAAGTCTCTTATAGGATATCATTTACTTAACCTGGGTCAAGAAAGACAGTTAAGATAAGATGCCTTATCCCAAGGCATGGACATTGTTAGAGAATTTTAACTTCCACGCCGTAGCGTAGCGTGACTCCAGAATTTGGAAGGTGGCATCGGTATTATTCCTCAAATTCAATGCTAATTTACAAGGCCACAGAATTGGGGGGGGGGGGACAGGTCCGGGAAGGGGTCCTATCTTCTTTTCTCGCCCTTTTTCGTTTATATCTTTCCTTTTCTCCTTTTTTTTTCTTTTTATTTCTTTTTCCGTCATTCGAAAAATAAATCATCAGCCGTTGCCCAAACATTTTGTTTTGTTTGTTTTTTTGTTTGTTAGTTTGTTGTCTTTTATTTCCATAATCATCATGATAAGATGAATATTACACATTATAATTACCACGGATGTTTCAGCTGTATTAACAAAATAAAAACTACAAACTACAAACTACAACTTACCGTTCATTCATCAGAAAGACTATGACAATGTGAAGGTGTAACTTGAAAGGACTTACCTAGACATCACTGTGAAAGACGTGATTTCAATATCAATAAATCATTATGACACCTTGCCCTTACCTTCTTCTGTTCTAGCTGCTTGCCGAGTTCTATCTCAGCGAGTCTTTGGTGATTGAATAGGATAAGATCCCTAGTGATGTCATGTAAAGGGATATCTGATAAATGAAGATTCCTTTCCTCTAGCTCCTTCAGGCTGGCGACACGAGGTGAGCAAGCGAACAACATGGCGTCCAACGAGTCCATCCAGATCATTTGACCTTGACATAAGTATTAAGAAAATATATAATAATTTGACGCCTCTACTATTTGCATTATGGAAGAAATAAAGAAATCCGATTTGAGGATAATTTTGCTCTAAATGTGCAAAGTATATTTTAATTCTTTCAATACATACATTAAAAGAAAATAATTCTACTCTTGTAGTTTTTATGTCCAAGGCATTTCATCTCTCTCGTGTAGAGTGAAATTCCGATTATTTTACAATTTAATTTTCGTTTAACTCTACATGTATATAACGCAATAGAGGCAACGCTGCAAGCGACCTAAGTAAAATAATCCCGTGTCGGGAGTTTTGGTAGTTTATTTCGCAGGCTAATGTTATCAAGACGAGCGCCATCTTGGTACAGCTATCAAAAATTGGTTTGCTCTTAAATTAATTTACAAAGACCTGAAATTGTATTCAAACGTTTCAAATTTATCAGGTAGTATCGGATGGCGTATCATGGCTTCTTAAAATTTGTTTTTGTAATTTAGATCATTTAGTGAAGAGATAATATTCGAAGTACAAATAAATATATTTGTTCTGTAATTATTGCCATTCCTTCCAACTACTGAGCGTAAAGAATGGAAAATACAAGGTCATATAAGAGAAAGAGTTGAGCCAATAAACTCGAAAAAACAACAACACAATGAATAGAAGTTATTATCGGTCGCCACTTCCCTTTGCAATTTCTTGACGTTCTAATAATGCGCTGATTATTCATTACACTAGCAACGCATACTTAATTCACACTTTTTATCTAATTGCCACAGCTTATCAATTAGATCTGTTGAACTTTTTGCTAAGAGCATGAAGAGTGAAACAGTAACCTTATACATTTCTTTAAAATTATGCGGTTTACCTTTGAATACGTAAGAGACTTGCATTTACCTCTCAGTTGAAGCATTGGTTGCTGTTCACCCCATCCTGGAATAATCATCTCTCGCTTCGTCTCCAGGACGAACTGCATATTGATGAACTTCCGTATACTAGGCACGCTCCAGTCAATCTGCGGGTGCAACATGTTAAAGAGAATATCCACAGTGGTGTCTTCCATAGTTCGCAGCTTGGGAAGCGCCCTCTGTATGTGGACTCCAGATTGCAGAAGTCTGAGGTTGGAGTCGAAGACGAGGTGATAAGGGAAATACTCGCAGAACATTCGCTGGTCCAGCCAGAGCTTCTCGGGGTATGATGGAGAGAAGCTACCATAGTCGTTGGCAAGGGAGACGAGGGACTGAACGTTGAGTGTAGTGGGGCGTTCATTGTTTTGTTTCAGTGCCTGCCGTTGCCGAACATTCTGCCAAACATAAAAAATTTAAAAAGTTAAAAACAATCATTATACTATAACTATTATTCATAATGTCTGACATGGATCCAGAGGGCACAGGGGGCTCGTCCCCCTGACCAAATCTAAATTCTTTATATCTTAAATACACATTTATGTGGTTTTTCATGTATGAAAATTTTCAGACTTGTGCCTTCCCCACCTGCCAAGAAATCTTAGATCAGGCGCTGAATATACTGTTGAATATAAATATTGATATATATCCTTTTAATTTTCCGAAATAGTTCAATTATGTTCTTGAAAATCATTCTAAAACCACGAGCATTGTTTTCATTTCTTGATTTCATTTCGCACCATGGGTACACACTAATCGATCTAAATACCTCAACAACTATCGAATTCTTTGATCAATATTCTGCATCTGACCACATTTTGCAAATTAAACCAGCCTTACAATTTTAAAGGTACTTCATCCCTTTTGCAGTCCTGAATTATGAAGTTGTGTGAGTATGCGATAAATTATAAAGGAATTATAATTGGAAAACTTGTGCGGATGTGAAAAAGGATTATTATTTGCTTTTAAGTAAGTAATAAAAACAATTTGGGAACACTTTATTTCTTTCGACTCGAAAACATTTTGAAAATAATTTTTTTACCGTTACTAATATATACTTGCGTTGATTTCTGAATAGCTTCCTCTGCGACAAAATCAATATTTTCATTTCTTACAAAGGAGTTTGATATTGAACTTGTGACTTTCAAATGTCATAGGCAGTACATATATCTACAGGATGTCTACTAAACGTGTGACAAAGCTTCGCGAAATTTTGTGTAAGTCTGCAAAAATGAAGGAGTATAATTTAAAGGCAACTTGAACTTATAACCTACTTGTAAGAAACTTTAATATCATAAGGAAATTTAGTTTAAAAAGGGAAATTCCATCTTTTTAGGCCATTTAATTTAAATGAAAAGAGTGAATATTTGAAGACTAACAAAGAGGAACCACATAACGATAGGGTTTAATAATAATAATGTTTGTGGCGGCCACGTATACTTCCTGGAGAAATTATAATCATTAATATTATTGTTTGTGTGAATAACTTGCCCAGTGATTTTCTTTCTATTCAAACTTCAAAACTGAAAACACCTAAATCTGACAAATTTATTTTGGGTATTACGAACACTATGAAACATGTGGACTTCAAAGATGATCATGAGGACTTAATGTATGGAAACGTTCTACAAGAACTTCATCTAACATTCATAATTCCGAATTTTCATATTTGGAGTGTACAACTACCATTTTGCGGTTATTTCATTTTAGAGAAGTAGCGACTCTCATACAGCCACGTCAAAACGGTTTTCTGTAAAGCACATCTTCAGTCAAAACCACGAAAGGTTCACGTACGGGAAATATGGTTTCGACTTTATATACTAAGAAGGGCTTTATAATGTAGAGTGAGGTGAATAACGAATATTCAGATGCACAACTAACCTATTTTAAACTGAAGCTGTTTTTACTATACGCGTTCTTCAAAGTGTTCTCCTAAAAAAAGGTACAACCCGTGTCTCAAATTCAATGTATTCAGTGACAAACAACTTAAAATCAAACGTATCATGTGATGCATGTATATGATAACAAAGTGAAAGAAACATCTAGAAAAGCACAGCTTGCCTTTTATAAACCCCAATCACAAATCAGGAAAAAAGGGGGGGGGGGGGGAAAGAAAGTCAAAAAATATAATATACTTACATGATCTTCGTCCTATAGAAGGTGAGATGCGAAGTTAAAGAGGAAAAGGGGGAAAAGACACTGTAACTGTCTATAATAAATAATAAGTCCTGCAAAAGGATAAACTATCTTAGATACAGGTTTAACACTTTATTGATTCAGTCACGAGTTAAATGATGTGATCATGGGTAAATCCAGGTTAATCGCTGGCATCAATAAGGAAAAGAATGTAATAATTATCAAGAAAAAAAATAATAGGCCAATATCTATATTGTTAGTCACGAAATGACGTTAATAAAATGGCAGAAATTATTACTTTACAGAGTGCATTCCTTATCCGAATAAAAATGGCGAGATAAACCAAAATAAATAAATAAATAAATAAACATAAGCTGTAACATTACTAGATTTTCAATATATTTTAATGTAACCATTGCTGTGTTATCTGATGAACATGTTTTCAAACAATGTTATACTGGATTCTTCTAACTTTTGCGAAAAATACAAAATAAAACGATATATCAAATTATATCATTCAAATTTTCATTGTGGAAACAATGATGCGAAATGCTTCTATTTCATGGGGTTCCCGTTATACTACAGGAACAACGCATGAAAAATTATTTTTTAAAAATATGTATATATATATATATATATATATATATATATATATATATATATATATATATATATATATACGCAATGTATTTCATATACTTTGGTATCACAGAGGGAGTTGAACATGGAGGATTAAAAATCTGGAGAATGTTAACATCTTAAAGGGAAAAAAAATAAATGACGAAAATAAAAAAAAATTGTCCGGTCAATGTGACTAATCATGAGTGCCTGACTTGATATAATAGCTCATGCGACGTGTGATAACTGTAATATATTACTCCTGTCTTATTGTAGTGGTTTGTTGTATATCATGCTATATAAGTAAGATGCAAATATAAAACTCCGATCATGCTCTTGATCTACCCATGCAGTTATAAGATTGACATGTCAGTATTATAAAGATGGTGATAAAGGGTCAAAGTAATCAGGAAATCTGAACAAGATGCTCGTTAAATCATATGTTTGAATCTATATGTTTTATTTTTCTTAACGTGAGCAACATGCAAGTTGAATCTATAATAAATCAACTGAGGAGAAACCAATGCATTTTCTCCTCGGCATGATTAAAATACTGACTAGCTTCATTTCACACAGACCCTTATGACCTACAGTTGTGTAAAGTTCAAATGTTATCGGATGCTAGTTAATCTTACCGTTTGATAATCATGATGCAAACGGGGGAAAAAGAAAACTGAAGTGACTAGGGGCAGAAAATGGTGTGACGGAAATGAAAAACAAAAATGCCGAATGGTAAATCCTTCAGGGAATTTATCTTCACAACGCAAAATACTCACGGATAAACTGCATTCTCCAGGAGCACTTGCGAAATTACGCGCCATTGCCACTTAAAAAAGAACACATTCTTGTACAGTCCTATAGTTGTATTCATGCTTTCACATGCTGAAATGGTTTCGCAGTGCATCAGAAGGCAAGTTTAACAAGATGGCTAATCTCTTTCTGTGTGTCTCAACGTTGCCGTTTTGACCTCTTTTTGTGCAGATGTTGCGATACTGATTGTTTCAAATCAGCACGGCGACGGCCCTAATAGGAATCATTCCAATGCTTTAAACGGCCCCTTATCCATCAATTTGGTTCTTTAGATTAAGGAGAAACGAGCACAATTCCTGGCCTATACCGCACAAGATAACCTTGGCTCATTTCATCAATAAAGCTACACTCACTAACAATAGAAAAATCACTGGCTATTCAAACCGTGTGTTAACATTTTGTCTTATCGTGCAAAATCTTACAGCATTTTATTTGCTTTTGCAGTGGTTAAGAATGTAAAATCTACTTTCTATTACTATGCGTAGAAGCGGTTGAATGATTTCAGCTTTGATAAGATATTCGTCGAGCTGCGGATTAGGCAATGACGCGTTCTTTAAAAATGGGCCTTAATTTTAATTAAGATATTCTAAGGATAACTATTTAATTCATAACATCATTGTGTTTAATAATCAAGCTCCGTTTTATTTGTCAAAAAAGTTGGTCATCAACGCATTAGTCTTATATTCTCGGGAAATAATCTATATTATCGATGTTCTCAAGCCTATAGCAGCACTTTGCAGAAAATTAATGTGTCAAAATAAATTAATATCTAAATAAGTGGTTATAAAACTACTTTCATAAGAATTGCAGAGAGAGAAATAAGGTGAAATATCCCTTTGAAGCCGAATTTCCTTTAATTTCCTTCCTTTTCTTTATTTTTGGACAATTAACTTCGAGGACCATCGGGTATTCCATTCGGTGCCCACTTGATAGCTAATCTTCGAATCAAGTCTTCGATTAGGGGTAGATTACATGTTAAGTGTTCCTGTAATGACTGATGAGTAGAAGTCCAACTAATCAACAGTCGTTTCTCGCTAAGCCCTCCGCTGAGAGTTCGACGTTCTTAGCTTGCTGGGTAATCAGCGTCAAGTTACTGCGCAGAGCCGTTCCTATAAACCCACTTGCTTTTGTCAATGTACAGTTTCTTTATAATTGACAGGAGAATGTAAAACTGAATTATTTCCCTGTATGACATTTTACTGATTGTCTCTATTTTATACCAGGGCCCGGTCTTTAAAAGAGAGTTGTGATAGATCCTAAGCGATCTGAAGATAAGGAATCAATCACAAACTTAATTCCAGCCTCTTATGTCAACATTAGTGATCGATATCAACCTCAAGTCGATTTGTGATCATTTTGGAGCAATCAATTATTTTATATTGACGTGAAATTGTGTTTATATTTGATAGTAGCAGTGTGCAATCGCATAGGGGTGGTATTGAGACTTCAAATGGATTACGTAACTCACCCATTTGTAAGGCACCCATTCTGATGACGTCACCGATATATTATCATCAGTAGTCATGTTCTAATGAGAGGGTAAAACATGGAAGTCATGATCACGTGGACCAATCACAACAATGGATATATACACCCATCAAGTCACGTGACGTGCAAAGCATGCATGCAGAGTAGATTCCAAATTCCTCGGAAAGGATCAGGACTTTATATTTTTAGTATGACTATCCCTTTCTTAAAGGGAAATCCAACCTTAATAGCAAGTTGCTCTGAAAGAAAGAGGAAAAATCAGAGCAGCAGACTGGTAAAAGTTTGAATGAAATCGGACAAGTAATAAGAAAGTTATGAATTTTTGAATGTTGTAATCACTATGCATATGGGAATTTCAAATTGGCCGAATAGGTAATGTCACTGTGATGTAGCTGTGGACAACTCCCCCATTCACTCTAACACACAAAATGACTAAAATGTCACTTTTTTTCCAAAATGTATTACTCAGTCGGATCTTTTCATTCATGAGGACCTATAACAATATACTATCTCCAATATATTTTGAGGACTGCCCCGAGGGTAAAAGCGCCTCGAAGAAAACCGCAAATTAGTGATATTTTTGTGTACGACAAATGGGAGAGTTGTCCACAGAAATGTCACAATTGACTCACCAAATTGCCAATTTGAGATTCGCATAGATGTAGTGATCTCATTTTTCAAACATCCATAACTTTGTTAGTCCTTGTCCGATTTCTTTCAAACTTTCACCATCCTGTTTTTCTTATTTTTCTGCTTTCACACAAATCATCTTATTACCAAGGTTGGATTGCCCTTTAACTATTACCAACGTTGCGATTGCATTTTTTTTTTTCTTTATTCAAACGAGGACGATTTACCTATTGATGTTTAGCTATCTGTTGTCCAAACAGCTAGGAACATAAGCGTAGGCGTGCAGTGTCTTGGGAAATAGAATAGAAAATGATTTTCTTCATTAAAAAAATTACACGAATGTTGAGTGATCCATGAAATTTTGAACCGTGCAGAAAAATAAGTTTGCAGCGATTTTTTTTTCTTTTTCTTTATTTCTTTCTTTCTTTCTTTTTTTTTTGGAGTCAATTTGAGGTTTTCGAATAGCTTGTCGAACAATCAGAAATTGATGTGACATTGATAATAATGATAATAACAATAATGGTGGCTTATTGTATAGCGCTCAGGTCCGTCACGACGTGGCGCTCATGACGCTCCAATATTATTACCCCGGTCATAGCCGAGCGGCCAAATATGTAGCGCTCTAGCATATCGGGTACCCATATACACCTGGGTGGAGAGTGGCAAAAGTGGATTAATGTCTTGCCAAAGGACGTTAGCGCAGGGCTGGGATTCGAACTCTCAACCCTTTGATTGGGAGTCAAATGAAGGGACCAATATACCACGACACCTGTAAATTCATAAGTTGGTATTATTCCTGAAAAGGGGGAATTGAGTTCGCGCTAAGGGCAGAGATGAACTTTTAATTATATCAATGACTTTGTGCGTCACAAATGCAAGAAACAAGCCGTTAAGTTTTATTCATTGAAATTGCCACCGTGCAAATAATTACAGTCGTTCGGCGACTAATCAGTGTTGAGAGGTGAAATCAGACATTAGAACGTACAAAAGTTACTAATTCTAATTAGAAATGAAATAGCATTCATGTCTTATCTAATATTTATAAAGATTAAAGGTTATTCTGGACAAGCACGAGTCATTCTAAGCTTCTATTTGGAGAGTATACTGAAAACAATAAACTTTTACGTAATGGAAGAGTTTCGTGATTCAATGATTTTGCAGCATTGGATTCCCCACAAATTTCCCAAAATTTTAATGCAGAAGAAAAGGCTTTAGTATACTATTACTACATGGTTGGGAGTGCGTTAGTGCGATCTGGCAACACAAAGGTTTTTATCGTGGTGTACTAACACACGAGGCGTAGCCGAGTGTGTTAGACACCACGATAAAAACCTGCGTGTTGCTGGATCGCACTAACGCACGAACTAACAACCATGTATTGATAGTTTTATAAAACGGGTCTACAATTTTAGCGTTTTCTTACAAACGTGTTTGATCCGGATTAGCCGTGCGTTAGTCCCCTCGCCGTGCATGCGTTAGTACTTTTTTTTTTGCACGGTCACGTGGTATTATTTGACCAATCAGGATGGCTACATTCTTGAACCCGTTTTATAATCTAGCTTATCATCTGATCATTCCTAATACGCATTTGGAATCACTCTTGCAGAAGTATGCTGGATGATAAAGGAACACAATAGGATGATATAAGAGAATGAAGTATGTGCAAAATGATACCCCAAGCATGAAATGAAAAGGGAGAATACAAGAAAGAAAAGCAGAGAACAAAAGACAAGCACAAATAGACTGATTATATGAACGTAAAACATGCAATATACCTCGAATATCATAATAAAGAAATGAACCACACCATGGAACGAAAAGGCACACAGAGTAAGCCTTACAAACAGTATTGCTCTATTCCTAATAACTACTTTATTTAATCCGAATATCATAATCACATTTCATAGGTAGCAGTTCACGAATACTCGTATGTTCAATTCTCAATACTTATGGATTCATCATAAACTATTATATTTGCATGCACTATCGTTTGGTGAGGTCATTCCATCTTAACTCTTACTGTGCCAGGGGGTTTAGCTCTCTTCAAAAATTTTACCAAAAGGTGATCAATGCTTACTTTTCAAATGTCTGCACTTCCATGACTTCATTAACTATATATTATTTCACAAAATATTGTGTACAAAATTTGTATGAAATTTATTACAATTTATTATGAAACCAAACTTTATTACTTTACCCAATTTTTTTAATAAGAATTATTGAAAATTACATTTGAGTTTCTTTTTTGTCAATTATTTTTTGGTTTCTCATTTGTTTACTACTGTTTAATGTTGAAATAAGGAAATATTTGTATTCAAATCTGCAATTTTCTCTTAAAATTTCTATGGTAGCATAAAATTATAATCATATATTTATAATGCTTGATTTATGCTCAAAATTTTGATATACATTGATCACCATATACCTTTCCTGTGGTCGAGCAATTGGTGAATGAAAATGACAAGTTTATATGTCACTTATATGTCGGCACTGAAAGAGTGAAGAAATGAAAGTTGAGAAATAGTCTATAATCTAGACAGGCAGGTAGCCCTAACTTTGCAATAATGGTGGCCATGGCGATGGTCATAGTTAAGCTCAATGTTTTAATAGTCCGTTAGAAAAAAACAGAAAGAAATACGTAGTTAGTTAACCAATCTTTTACCAAGCTTTTAAATCAAGGTTGATAAGTAGCGGTAAACAGAGACTAACTAATGTCACGGAAGAAAATATTATTCGTTTAATCTTTAGTTCAGCTTCAAAGCTGAATAAATAGCCATATTGAAATTATTTATTACGCATATGTTCAAGATCAAACACAATTATCTGTCACTGTGGTCATACCATCTGTACAGTACTTTCATTAGACCAGCAATATAAAATCAATCGAAGACATTTTTGCAGTCTCATGGCCTTCTCAATCACTATAATTGCTAGTATTATCATCAAGGGTTTCTCCTGACATTTGTAGAATGCAATCATCTTATTTCATAATTGTAGAAATTCGTCTGAAAATGAATATCAGTATCAATAGATTTGTACTTTAAAAGGCTTCAAAAAGATCGTTTCATTGTGAACAAAGGCCGCTTTCTGTAGGGACGATGATAGCCTTCCTACGCTTATTCTGAAATATGCTGATTTCTACATTTTTGCCGTGGCTATAGTTATTCTGCTATTTTATTGCAAAAGTTCATGAGAAAGATCATAACTCCTACCTCTTTATTAAGTTCGGACTCGCTCTGATGCGTTTTCTCCGACACCGATTTTGGCGGGATGGTATCGATACTTTTTAGTTTCTTTTGAAAGATGGCGAAGGTCACGTGTTCTTTCTTTCCATTCCTCTCTTCCTCGTGTGTCTCATCTAATACATCCATCCTTACTTCACTCTGAAAGAACTCTCTTGCAACAGCTCGGACAATACCTGTGTACAAAGATAAACCGATAGATACACCTCTATAGTTTCTGTGGTATAAGTAGTATGTAGCAGAGAGGGAATGGAATAATCACTGAGTGTATCATCATGGAAAATGATACTACATGTCTAACATCGTTTTATCAAACACATTACGCCGTATTGTATACCAGCAATCGTACACCAATAACACATGTTGGTATTCTCCATTAAAAAAAAAGGCATAATTTTTAAATTTTTAAACAAAATATTTGTTTAGCTCTATCAAGGCATTATCTCAGTATGTTTTTTTTTTAATGATTTAAAATACATATTTTATTATTTCTATTTACTTTACACGTGGGTAGGGCTGTTTCATGGCATTCAAAATGTTCTATTTTGTTTTAATAATTTTCATTATTTCCTCCAAAAACAAGATAAAAAACTACTTTCGAAAAATCAACTGAAGGCAATTTCAATAGCCCTGCCTATCACCTTTAGAAAGTTGCGAACATTTCAATGGTGTATTACGTAATCTGAACCTGATTTCTATGGGCAGTAAAATGGGCCTTTGAAATTGCCCGTGAGTTTATTTTTCGAAAGTAGTTTTTATCGTGTTCAAAATACCCTTTGATTTCCCTTTATGTTTATAGCATTATCTTTCATTTGTAGCTCATCTGCTATCAGAATACCAAGCGTGTGTGTGTGTGTGCGTGTGCGTGCGCGGGGGGGGGGGTACCTTTGGTGTTGTGTATATCTTCTTTTTTTTTTATTACCAGGTAGAGATGGCTGAGTAAGCATCTTAGATATCAATCTCTTTACGTGATTGTGATTGTAAATGTACCTCATATGATGCAGTTTTAATCAGAGTAAGATATGAAATTCGTAATGTAACCACATCTCGAGATTCAATAGATGCAACCATCTTTATCTGAGCCTGACCCATAGCCTCAGGTCAAGGTATATTGTAACATGTGACTTCTTGATAACTCGAAATAGGTCTGTGCTAATAAAATACTGGGACTATTGATTCGTTGGTTCATAGACTAAAGCCGAGAAGTCCAGGGCACCGTAACTCAAAGGTTTGCAATCAATAGCACATTTGAAAACAACCATTTTGATTGGTACAGGGCCTGCTTTTTGAACGAAATGTGCATGAGACAATGATTTTGATTAGCTTCTTTGGGATTGATTACAAATATGTATGTTACGGGGCCCAGATAAAGGCTACTGCTTACAAATGGGGTTGACTGTTACAAAAATGAAAATCTATAATATTAACGTTTGACCCTTCCCGCTACTACTATCGCATACACTTTTTTTCCTTCCTTATGTTAATGAAAGTGACTTTTAAGCATAATCTATACAACAGATTCGTGTCTGATTTTTCAATGTAAAAAGGGCCCTTGAACTTAACATAAATAGGTGATGCACTGTATCATTTCAAAGGTAAACAAAAGTGACATTTGACCCTTACCTACTACTATTGGATGTAACCCTTTCCTATGTGAGTAGTAATGTAGGATGAGTGCACCGTCAGACTGTCTCCTCTCGCAGCGGAAAGAGGGCGCTTCCATCTTCTTGTAGGAGAAGCTAAGGTATGAGTGGAGAGCATCCAGGTTCTCCAAGAAGCTCTTGAGGTTGCTTCCAAGGACTCTGAGCATCTCATCGTAACCAGAACGTTGACAGAATGTAAAGAAGAACTCACCGAACAACTCCAGGATTACAGGGATCGGTTGACCTAAAGGTCAAAGGTCAGATTAAAAGTGATTTATCCATCTAGTTTTGCTTCATACAGATTGCATATTGATTACTTGATTGTGTTATTGTTTGTAAGATTCATTTTAGTGTAACATATATACCTCTTATTTACTTTGTCTACTTTGAAATAGCTTAAGCATTACCTTCTTGTAAACTCCTGTTTTATCTACTTGAATATCATCAATTATAACCAAGTAAACAGTAGGAACATCTGTTATGGTATTTTCGGTATTTTATTTAGAAACTTTATTGTCATTGACATCAATACTTTGTTTTACAATACAAATCATTAGTATAAAGAAAATTAACAATCACATGGAAGTGAAGTGGAATATATACTACTACTACTACTACTACTACTACTACTACTACTACTACTACTACTACTACTACTCTACTACTACTACTACTACTACTACTACTACTACTACTACTACTCTACTACTACTACTACTACTACTACTACTACTACTCTACTACTACTACTACTACTACTACTACTCTACTACTACTACTACTACTACTACTACTACTACTACTACTACTACTACTACTACTACTACTACTACTACTACTACTACTACTACTACTACTACTCTACTACTACTACTACAACAACAACAACTACTACTACTACTACTACTACTACTACTACTACTCTACTACTACTACTACTACTACTACTACTACTACTACTCTACTACTACTACTACTACTACTACTACTACTACTACTACTACTACTCTACTACTACTACTACTACTACTACTACTACTACTACTACTACTACTACTACTACTACTACTACAACAACAACAACAACAACAACAACTACTACTACTACTACTACTACTACTACTACTACTACTACTACTACTACTACTACTACTACTACTACTCTACTACTACTACTACTACTACTACTACTACTACTACTCTACTACTACTACTACTACTACTACTACTACTACTCTACTACTACTACTACAACAACAACTACTACTACTACTACTACTACTACTACTACTACTACTACTCTACTACTACTACTACTACTACTACTACTATTACTACTACTACTACTACTACTCTATTACTACTACTACTACTACTACTACTACTACTACTACTACTAGGTCGAGCGTACTCGCACTGATTTGACAAGCTTTTTCCCATTCAGTTTTATTATATATACATGTATATATATATATATATATATATATATATATATATATATATATAATGTGTGAGAAATTTGTTCTAATACTATATATATATATATATATATATATATATATATATATATATAGCAAATCATAAGCAAATCATAATAGGACTACTCAGATTTAACATGTGACAAATTATATAACATAGTATTTCAAACTGGAAGATTATATTGAAACAATGATTGCGTCAAAATACAAAATTGCTTTACTAGAATAATCAATCTAAATCATGCAAATAAACTTGTCAGAATATGAGCTCAGTAATCAAAGTATCTGAATCCCCCCCCCCCCCCTCAATTTCTAATGTCACCGCTCCCACATATATGCCCCTCCCTCCACCATGGATTGAGACTTGTTCATGACCCCAAGAAATTTATGATAGAATGAAAAGGTGATTAACTTATAACACCATCCAGGTATTCATTTAATTGCTTTACAATTTCCGTAAACCTTCAAGATAAGAGTCAACTTTTTTTTTTTCTAATTATTTCAGAAATAACAAAACGTGTCAAGGACGAGCATCATTCTCACAGAAGAACAACTTTCACCTGTTAGAAACACGCATAGGTCAATTAAAAGAACAGGAATGTTTCTCTCCATCAACTTTAGATAAACATGAAGATAATTTTTTTTTTTAATTCCTTTCAAAGAAAACATAAATAACTTTGTTATTTTGACCCATAATTTTTATTCAGATTCTGCCCCTGTGACTAATAATCAGCGCGTAAAGGTTTGTGTTTCGACAAAAGGCAGATGTTTCTTGAACGGAAAGGTGTCTGAGTAATGGGTTAAGCTTCGATATTGATTGAATAGTTCACACGATGTCCATGGTGACAATATAAAAACAATTATGTTCCCCCAAACAGAGGGGAAGCAATTATCTTTCAAATTATTTCGACCGTGCATTGCCATACTACCTTGACTACAATAAATAAGTTGAATGACAGGTGCATTATTGCGGTCATAATTATAATTAGATACATCATCTTTTGTTTATGAAGAGTATCATGCTGTTGGGTTTTAAAGGTTTATATTTGAATGGTACTTCAATAAAACAAAACTAATATGATCGATGTAATCAATGATTTTTATTCTTTTTACTGGACCGTAAAATATTTAAAGTAAAGATAAAAATGTGGGTGTAATTATTGAATTAGGCAGGTGTATTGGGGAAACATCTAGCGCCCATCATCTTAACATTACAATTTCATGACTTTAAAACACAAACGCTAAATAAAAACTTCAGTTACCTTACCAAAATATTTGGGAAAATATAATTGAACTTGAATGTTAAAACTAATTTTCTAACAAATGGCTTACATAAAGAAACATTCTTTTACACCATTATAGAAATGGACACATGTCAAAAATGCAGGACATTATAAAAGGGCTGTGAGAAGCGGGGGTGGGGCCTACTTGATAATCTTTTTTTTTTTTCAAATAGTTTCTGACCTGCAACCTCGCTAGCAGCTTTGACTAGGTTCAAAGTAATCCCGTCTGTATAGGTTGTGTGAGATATAAAACTGTCATCTACTCCAGCCAGTGTCCTGTGATGTAGTAAAAGAGAGAAAATTAATAGAAAAATAAAAAGAAAAATATTATGAATAATGTCATTCTATCTAATGTGAGACCAATTCATAAGGAGCCGCTGGACTCTACTTTTGGGTGGAAGACTGGCACATTCGAGTAACAAGTAAAACACAAAAGAGCATTATAAACTTTACAAATATGATAATATTACTTTTTAAACGTGGAAAGTCTTCGTCAATGACAAACACATGAAACTTCAATCATATAAACCTTGTTAAATGCACGGGAGGTTTTATATTGTAGTGCACAACCATATTTCGTGTATTTTCAGAAGAACATGCTTTTAATAGATTGTTTCCTCTTGAACTTCAGAACTCTTGTAGGCAACTCACTGCGAAAAGTATGATGAGGAAAACATAATACATATACTCGTAATAGCGTTCTAACGGAGTTTCTTAAATATTAATACAGCTTTTGGCGTCCAAACACCCTTGACGCCACTGTCAGTAATAAAATGTACATAATAGCAAAGGCTGAAATATTAACCCGTCGACTACCGACATAACTAAACCCCATAGTGTTGACACACGGACCATCCTGTTTCCCGAGGCAGTGGGTTAAGAAAAGACGCGGGCTGAAAAAAAAAAGACAGAACTTTGGGCCTAATAACGGGAAAGAGCGTGTCATTCTAAGGTTACACAACAGTTCGACTCCCTTTCAATTACTGTTAGGAACACCAGTAGACAGCCCAAAAAACATATATGCGAGGAGGAGTGATAATCTAGAGAACACATCTCAGGGGATTGGAAAAACTCCGCCGTTTCCGAAATCGAGAACCTGAGAATCGCGCTGAGATTGCAACGAATGATGTCGATCCTCGATGTACACATAAGTACAAATAAAGAAATAAAACAAATAATATGTTACTTCGGGAAAAATCGTCTCTCTCTCTCTCTCTCTCTCTCTATAGAGAGAGAAAGAGAGAGAGAGAAAAGGCGATATATATATATATATATATATATATATATATATATATATATATACACACACAGTGATAAATATCCGTGTAATCATTATAACAACATTCATGATGTATATAGCGTTTGATTCATCTACGATGTTTCTATTAAACAGATACATCCAGCTAAATTCAAATAATTGATAGCTAGCATGGCTGGGGTGACGTTCGGCTCTTAAAAGTGTTTAAAGTAGAATTTCATTGATTTTGAATATTGATTTAATTTTTATCATTGCATAGGTGAAGCTTAGATTGAACAAGGTTCATCAAAATTCAACGCTTGGAAACATTTGAAGTAATGATTATTATCAATTATAAAATGATATAACACAGCCCCGCTATAGCACCTATAGAGCTCTTTGAACGCTGCTGAGATATGTGACGTCATACCGGGGAGCAATCCTTCCTAAGCAGACGATGCCCCATAACATCTTACACATTTTCAGTGCCTGTTTTGTCATCTCATCTTCACTTATTTCTCTTATTTCGCTAGCGTCAGTATAAATGTTTATTTGTTGCCTCACTCTAAATTTCCTGCATGGTATTATTTTGATGAAAAATGCAGCGTTAAAAAAATAAAGGAATCAATCGCTTGTAAACAAAATAAGATGCCATTGTATTTTCAGCTGCATGCACCGCGGCATGTCGGCGTTTCAAGAGGGAACGAATACCATCCATGCTATAATTCAGCGGGCTTTACAATTCGAAAGTGTGATTTCTTTGATTGATCATTGACCCTTATCATGCATGACTTTTTACAAACAAAAGATTTTAGTTCTTAGAAACGGTTTCACTTCCCTTTTAGAATGATGTGAAATACGGTCATGGTGAAACACACCAAACTCTTTATAATTTAAAAATAATTGCATTGCAGTTACGTTCACTTGATATAGGACGTCGTCTGCTTAGGCAGGATTGGTACCTGATGTGACGTCATGAAAACATGGGTATATTTGTGGCGAATCGCTCGGATATCCCAGATGCTGAGAAGCGTTTTTATTTGTGCCATTTTTTAATCATCAAACAGGCAGTTAACGTAAAACTTATGCGATTACCATCTGCAAGCTTTCTAGTTTCTAGAGATACATTATTGAGCATATTTGTGATTTGCTTTGAATATCTACTTTAAAAAAAAATTAAACCTGGAGCTATCGCGCACGCTTATTGTATTTTTCCTTTGCGTTTACCAGGGCTGAGGTATGAAAAGCGATACGAAAATTCAACCAAAAACGTACATCATTTGTAGTTATGAAATATGGGTAATGGCACTGTCTTATGAAAGATGTTTAACCAAAGTTTAACCAAAAGTAAGCTAACAGGCGTTAACGAAATGTAATGGACTAACGAAAATAAATATGATAGATGTAGCTTGGTAAAAACGTAGTACCGGTACCTCAAAAACACGTATGACGAAAATTTAAAAAAAGAGTAAAAAATTATTAGATAGAAAGGAGAAGGAAAGGGAGAGAGGGAGAGAGAGAGGGAGAGAGAGAGAGAGGAGAGGTTCATTGTTTTTTTTTTCATACGTAAATATACAATGCGTATTAAAAAAAAAAAAGGTATACCCAACTGTGAGAGCTTCTAATTGAAGGAGTATAACTCATTTGACCTTGAAATTTATTTAATGGTGAAGAGTAACTCTTTTTCTGTCTAATGATACCTCATTCATAACTTTTTTGCCACGGATGACTGAGCACCAGGGTTTTAAAAAAGTGTAGTCAAAATCTCCTTGTACACAGTTTCGGCTGATACAACGAATGTGGTTGAAGCCTTATGAATGTTTTACTTTAGTCTAAAATCATTCTAATAGTTGAATTCTCTTTTGTGCTTCATTGCTTCATTGTTTGAAATGATCCAGAGTATTTAAGCTTTCACATAACCTTGTTTCGATCCATATGATATTCTTAATCGTGATAACTAAAAAATCTCTGCTCATTCGTCCATTGCACCATTTCGCCTGCATAAAGCGGGCACGTGTTTTTTTCTTTCTTTCTTTCTCCAATAGCACATGACTTGAAAGGTTTACTGGCATTGAAGACTTAAAGAATACAATGAAGGGAACACTGCGTTGAGAATTACCAAAGTAATTCATGTTGATACACTTTCTTGTCTTTGCTTACGTCGATTCCAGTATGTAAAATATCAAAATGATTTATATATACACTGTATATATATATATATTAATTCTCTCATTCAATTCAATTGATTTCTCACATCATATGTATGTATTTATATATAATAACGCGGAACGAAGAACGCGTTCCACTCTTGGAAGAGGTGGCCAAGGTTTATCATCATTGAAAAAGAAAGGGAAAAGAAAATAATAATGATAATGATTATTATCATCATTGTAAACTATCTTCCTCGCCTCCTCCTTGACATATGGCCACACATTTCGAGTTGGGTGAGGGGGGGGGGGGTGCTGTCGTGTAATGTACGTTGCTCGAATTGGCTACTTTAGAAATTATCGGGGCTGCTGGGGATCTACATCCCAAGCTCCTCAACCAGCCCCCCCCCCCCCCCCTAGCCTACCCTCGCCCCGTACTCCAATTCACCACATTATGTTCCCATATAAGCAATTCCAGACACCGAGGTTTGGCTTTACTCCATTTTCCATTTTCAAGAATCAATAATGTTTCGTAAATATAGCTTTTAGCTCATCCCCCTAAAACACATGCCTTTCTTGATTCTATGTTATGTGACGGAAGCGCGGCTTTTAAGTCAAATTTAAGGAGGAAATGAACACAAATGCCTCCTGTCTCGTTCTTTGAGCAAAGTCAGGAGAAACAGAAGGCTCGGCAGACGGGTGTTTGTTTCTGCCATTCTTTCAGTGTCATAATTCTGAGTAAATAGAACCCGTGAGAGAAATAATCACGTCTTACAGCTCAGCTTGGATTTTGAATTGAACTGTATTTCGAAAGAAACTGGCTTAAAGTAATTCCTAAGCAATATATGATTGGACCAGCAATTCTTTTACTTTTCAAATGTAGGGCTATATTACACAGACACAGTGTCTTTCAAAATCGTTTACCCTTGAACAATCAGTGCAGGATTTTGATAATTCCCATTCCATCAGCTTCCTTCCATCAGAAACTGACTTTATAGATTTCTTGATGTGTGCTGATTGTGAGGTCAATTTTGTCGATAATCGTGATTAGTCCCTATATAATCTTCTGACCGTTAATACTCAAGGTGTTCATTCATACGGAAATATTCTTCACAATCATCATACTCGTATCCTCATTCTTCTTCTTGAATATTATTTCCGCAACAATCCTTCTTTCTGTTTTCTATGTACTATTCGGTATCATTTCAACTCTCATCTCCGTTCATCTTCTTCTGCAGCACTGTTTAACTATTAATCCCCTTGGTTAACTTATAATTTTCTTTGTATTGTTTTCAATTTGACGTTGTAAATGTACAGATATATATTTCCCAAAAGTGTTACACAGATAAAAACTCAGAATATTTCATGCTATTTTTCTCTTGAATGAATTCCTTAACAAAGTTGTCCTGACATTAAGAAAAAAAAATAATAACCCCGGAAAAAAAAAATAGGAGGAAGAAGAAGATTGATAAAAACTCAAAATATGTCATGCTATTTCCTCTTGAATTGATCCATTCCTCAACAAAGTTGTCCTGACATTAAGAAAATAAAACAAAAAGCAGCCTCAGAAAGAAAGAAGAATATGAAGAAGGAGAAGAAGAAGAAGAAGAAAAAGAAAAAGAAAAAAGAAGAAGAAGAAGAAGAAGAAGAAGAAGAAAGAAGAAGAAGAAGAAGAAGAAGAAGAAGAAGAAGAAGAAGAAGAAGAAGAAGAAGAAAAAGAAGAAGAAGAAGAAGAAGAAGAAGAAGAAGAAGAAAAGAAAGAAAAAGAAGAAGAAGAAGAAGAAGAAGAAGAAGAAGAAGAAGAAGTAGAACATTAATAATAATCATAATAAGAAGAAAACCATCACATGGAGACCGAAGACTGCGCTTTGAGACTACAATGTAAGTCGAAGTAGCCCGATTTCACATTGTAATGTCCATTGCCTTCTCTGCCAATCTGTTCTGGATTTCAGTCATGTTTTAAGGCAGTATCTATTTTCATTAGAGAGCCTTCAGATGACCCGAAGCTCTAAAGAATTCGGTGTTAGCTTTCGAAGGTACTGCTTGAAATGAGAAGTAAAACCATTCCAAAGATTGATACTTACTTCTCTCTCTCTCAGATAGAAGCAGTGAAACATCACGCTGACTGACAGTATTATATACAAGGCGCGTAGCTATCATGTCAGCTATAACACTTCGTCAAACTATCAGACACACTTTCGTTTAGTCTTAACCACAAGTTGAAAATTTCATTCAGTTCGTACGTGTTGGCATGGTTAACAACTTAAAAAATATTGCGATGCTATTTTGCAATAGCCATAGGCGTGTGCAAAGATATGAAGAAGGAGGCTGACGTCTCATGCCCGAATACCAACTTTCCAGTTTACAAATAAATTTACAATGATAGATATCATAATCAGTTATACTTAGGCAATTAGAGTAAACAATAACTTAAATTGGGTTAGCATCATATCATGTAATTTCGTCACCGAAAAGTACTATCCAATGTCGATAATTCAAAATTATCATGGCCCACAAAAAACACATTAAAAAATTGGTATTTATCTGCAAAACGCAAAACTAATAATAATAATAATAATACGGATATTTATATAGCACCGGTATCCGTCAAGTATGACGCTCATGGTGCTCTCCAAAAAAAAAAAAAATAATAATAAATTACACTAAAGAAGGAATGTAATATAGCATACATATCAAAATAATAATGTACAACACAAAGTAAGGAATTAATACAGTGTATCTCAAGCTAAAGTACAAGAACACAGAGGTGTCGATTCGTTCGGTATAGACAAAGCATTGGAGGGGAAAGCATTGTTTGTGAACAATGCTCTGCCCCTCCTATGCTCCGTCCATTTCGAACGAATCGACGCCTCTGGAAGAACAAAATGAATGTTACATACATGCGGTCCAGTAAATTATATTATCATTATTTAAGGGAACTGACTAGAAAAAAGGTGAGTTTTGAGAGCAGCTTTGAAATCGATGAGGGCAGGTAGGGTACGAATGTGAAGTGGGAGCTTGTTCCAAAGAATTGGACCAGCACGAGAGAAGGCTCTATCCCCAGGATGTGTATGAAATATTTCTACCATATATACTAAAATAAATTTTTACGTAAGGATTTCGAACCACCAATACTCCAAAGTAACTATTGATCTTCTTTGACGGAGAGTCCGTTTTCTGAGGGGAGATTTTAGACATTTTTTTTTTTTTTTTGGGGGGGGGGGAGGACTGGTGAATTTCACAATGGAAATTCTGTCAAAAAATAGCAACACGAAATGTCACATAGATAGTGTGAGCTGTCTACAAATGTCTCATATCATCCAGCCATTCTGATCGACATACTAATGGGTTTCTTGCAAGCAAATAAGGAGCAAGGTCAAAGTGATTCAAATATGTCCATATTTAGAGTAATGCAAATAAATCTCTGTCTTTGTTGACTCTATCTCGAGCCTAGAAATTGAGAAAAATATGCTATTCCAACCCCCACTTATAAGTGATGTTATATGCCAGAGCAATACGACATATTACACACTACCTGTTGAGTTCATTACTAGGCTGACCTACTTCAGAGGATATCCATAGCACATAATACATTCATATCTAATTTAGACGAAGCATTTTCCGCGTAGTAGACTTTTCATGGCTAGCCAAAACAAAGCTATTGACTTCGTGTAGAATTACGAGAATGGTGCAACACCACTACGAGGATGCACCTCCCGATTGAGAGGATGTAGATCAATATAAACAATATTCCGACATCTCATATGGACTCCGGTGTCAACGAAACACGTCGACTCAATGAGCTAATCAAATAGAACTCTCTATCTCATTTTCCAATTGTTTTTACTTAAGAGTCGGGTAATGTTGTTCACAAAGCTTGTATCTACACCACATGAATAACCAACTCAAATATTGACTGTTGGAGTGGGAGGGGGGGGGGGATCTTTTCCCGTACTTCTTTCTGTTAGGCATGCAGGCAAATTATCTTTCTGTAGAGCCAAATGGATAGGGCATCATACATATTCAGTTTACTGACAGGATTTGTTTTTTTGAATCCCCAAATGAAAAAAAGAAAGGATTAATATATATATACATACATATATATATATATATATATATATATATATATATATATATATATATATATATATGTGTGTGTGTGTGTGTGTGTGTGTGTGTGGGCGCGCGCGTGTGCGTGTTCCAAGAGGTGCCGTGGTCCAGTGGTTTAAGGCGCTTGACTGGAGATGCGAGGATCGGGCGTTCGATCCCCGGCACGGCACTTATGCCCTTGAGCAAGGCATTTTATCTACACTGCTCTTTTATCGTACATCAAATAAATGAAGTGCCATAGGCATATTGATACCAGCGTGTGCATGTGTGTTATTTGAAAAAAAAAAAAAAAAAAAAAAAAAAGTGTGTGTGTGTGTGTGTGTTGTGTGTATATATATATATATATATGAAATACTTGCAGAGTTTGACAGTGGTCCTATATAAGAACTGTATTATGCAGAGAAGAGTATAATATCCGTCGATCTACGAATATCCAGAAGCCACTGGGTAAAGACGTTAAGTAACCATGGTAACGGCAATATTTTGGGGAGAACATTTTCTTCCCCTTATTCTATATCAATATACGACTTAGTATGATAAAGCATGCTCTAAAACAACAACTGAAAGCGTAAACAAGGGTAGAGAATGAATCGAGGGCAAATTTTCCAAATGAAATATAAATGTTGAACCGTGAAGTAAGATAGAGCATGACATGCAAGTAGGGTCACATGGGAATACAAGGGTGATAACTAAACACTGTCTGCTGATTTATAAGGTTCGGGAGTGGCGGAGAAAACACAAAACAACAGGATATTGTGTTTAAAGAGAAAGTGAAGAAGAGAGGAACGGGTGGCACTGAGTTGACTAAGATTTGCATATCGAAGGGGAAAAGGAGTCCAGATGAAGAAAGAGATAGAGATAGAGAGAGATACTAGTAGATAGAGGGAGATGGGGAGAGAGGGGCAGGTTCCCGCTGGTCTATATTTTCAATTTCACTGGAGCAAATAATATTCAACAGGCTGACTCTGATTATACCTGACCTAACCAACAAGGCACGGGCAAGAACGCGAACAGGATATTGGAGAAGCGTTGGTCAGTAGCCAAAAATTAATTTAATCTCTCCTCCCGTTTCCTAGGGATGACCCCTTTTTTAATTCCGTGCTGTATACCAAGGATCATTGACCACCTTATAATACATGTACTGCTTCATTCTCACATCAAGCTATTCAAAATTCCTAGCCTTTAACATCAAGATATTAATCTGTCATATTCATGATATAACCATAAAGTATTTATATTTTTGTTTTTACAATATCAGTATTGCTGAAAAATTTAGGCTTTTGTTTTGTATTTACAATAAACTAACTTGACTCTAAAATTGTGATACCAGCCGCTAACGTGCCAGATGAGGAGAGTCTTTTGCAGGAACCTGTCTCATTCTGGTGCATAGGGGACATTACTTGATGGTAGTTCGTTTGTTTTGTTTTTGTTTTTGTTTTCCTTTTATTCTTTGTCAGTTTTATGCTCGTTGTAATATTAGCTATTAAATTATAGAAATATTTTAAAGAAGATATAATACGAACGTATCCTAATAACTATACAATAACACATTTTGCACAGGCATGTAGATCCTGTATCTTCTCCTTTCATGATTATAACAGAGCTATGATTTATCATCGGGAATACAGCATTTTTAGTCTGACTTTGGCAAAAAATACTCCATATTAATATATTTTCAATTCAATCTTTCTCTCATTAAAAAAGGGAGTTCCAGTTGGCAAAATACATACAAGTATTACATATTGGACGAATGAATATCGTTTGACATTTCTATGAATGTTGTCAGGGCTACAAACTGGAATAGAGATAACAAATATCGTATGGAATTGAACATGTTGAATGTGTAATAGTGTCTCTTTCAGCTGAACTAGCAACACGGTTTATACAGCCAGACATGCCTACAGCCTGATAATACAGGAAACCGTCTTAGTGTATGTATCTAGATTGTATTTCCATTGAAATCGCCGGGTGAATTAAAAGTACACAGTCCCACGTGACTTAAAACAGGCACGTGACGATTACTAGCATTAAACATTGAAGCAGCAATTCCAGTGGATTTCGTGCAGAACTATAAAACAAGCATGTACTGTTGATCACCTGTATCGGTACAGATTAAACAGATGGATGTCCAAAGGGGCATGTACGGAAGGGTGGGGGACCTGCGGGCTGTTTCATAAACCCCCCGCCCCCACTCCTCAAGGACACCAGTGCGCCCTCATAAGATGAACCCAAGCCACACCATTGTATAAAAGTTTAAGCCGAATCTCTTAATAATAACCTTACACAACGTTCCATTGTTTCTACTTCCTTACGCATAAAGGTTATGGAAACAAACACTGATACACAGAAGATCGAAAGCGATTTCGCAAGATGATGAAATGAAAACATTTATCTTCGTTATTCCATGATTTCGCACACGAAGCATTCTTTATTGTTTCCGAGGAATCGCCTAAATGTTTTGCTCCAGAGTATAGGATATGGCGCCTTTAAAGGATAAATTGCTCCTCTCCATGTTACTTGATCTTCGCCAAACCGCGACCGAGAACTCTATCCCGTCACAAGGTCCCATCATGAAGATAGAGAGTAATTTCCGCTTCACAAGCAAAGGTATAGCATCGCTAAAGAAAAGACCCCCTCGGCCAAAGCAATGAATAGATGGAAAGGAGTTAGGGGATGATTGAGGGGGGGGGGGGGGCGGAAAATGAGCAGAGGAGGGTGGGGGACGAAAATGTATAGAATGAGAGGGGGAAAGGAGAGGGGATGGAAAGAGACATGCAAACCTAAAGGCCCGAATTCACAAAGGAGGTTTTAACCATGGGTAAGGTTTAAACCTCCGTAGGCGTACATTGCCCATGCGCGCGCTCAAAGGAAGTATATGATTGGATCGGATTCCGTGCGCACGTACGCTCAAAAAACCCAGGAGGGGGTTTAACCCATGGTTTAAACCAAACCTCCTTTGTGAATTCGGGCCAAAAGGTTCGGGAAAAAGAAATAGTGTTGGTGAGATGAAGAGGAGGAGGGGTAAGTGGAGGGGGAAGGTAAGGGGGGGGGGGTATAAGAAGGTTAAGAAGAACAAGTATTTCATCCTGTGTCCTCATATAGAGAAAAAATAGTATGCAAACTGAGTAAACGGCAGGGATTGGAACTGTTAAGAGAGAAGAGATTGGAGAGAAGTTAGCGTGTGCCTAATTCGAGTATCGGATTCTTCTACATGCAGGACAGAAATTATTCATAATAATTTAAAAATCGATGGAAATGGAAAGAAATAAAAGGGAAATCCAATAGATAAGCAAACAAAGGGGCTGGAGAGAAAGAGAGAGAGAGAGGGAGAGAGAGAGAGAGAAAAAAAGAGAGAGAGAGAGCATGAGAACAGGATTGGGGGGGGGGGGGACTAGTGAGGGTTCTCAAAAAGTTAGAAATGAAAATGGGAAGGGGAGGGGTAAGTAAACGGCATCCAATCGGGCAAGTGATGGTCATTTACTAAATTTTCTATACAAGGAAAATGAGATGGGGGAAAATGAGAATAGAAGGATTCTGTCACTCGCCATTTTTTAATTCACCCCAGTCCCACACGTGCTAATAATTTGCGGTAACCCGCCATTGACTTCAATACCCTCAAAGCCCGAGCGTCTCAGATTCTGTTGACTTAACTCTCCGTTACATGATCACTTCGAAAGGGCCATGCAGACAGAGCTTTCAGACCGCCACCAGCACTTCATTGCCAAGATTGCATCTTCTCTTTTTATGTCATTTGAGTTTTCATCAGCGATGGGGGGGGGGGGGGGGGGGGGGGGGGGGGTGATAGAAAAAATCATGCATTAAAAAGAAATATTAGAAATACGATAACTTCAAGCAGTTTATGCCACAAGTAACGACATCACCGATTTTGCCTAGAATCTAGAATATTTGGGGGAAGGGGAGGGGGTGGTGGAGGGAGAGGGAGAGAGATAAAGAGAGAGAAGGAGGGAGATAAAGAGATAGAGGGAGGGAGATAAAGAGAGAGAGGGAGGGAGATAAAGAGAAAGAGGGAGGGAGATAAAGAGAGAGAGGGAGGGAGATAAAGAGAGAGAGGGAGAGAGATAAAGAGAGAGAGGGAGAGAGATAAAGAGAGAGAGGGAGAGAGATAAAGAGAGAGGGAGGGAGATAAAGAGAGAGAGGGAGGGAGATAAAGAGAGAGAGGGAGGGAGATAAAGAGAGAGAGGGAGGGAGATAAAGAGAAAGAGGGAGGGAGATAAAGAGAGAGAGGGAGGGAGATAAAGAGAGAGAGGGAGGGAGATAAAGAGAGAGAGGGAGAGAGATAAAGAGAGAGAGGGAGAGAGATAAAGAGAGAGGGAGGGAGATAAAGAGAGAGAGGGAGGGAGATAAAGAGAGAGAGGGAGGGAGATAAAGAGAGAGAGGGAGAGAGATAAAGAGAGAGGGAGGGAGATAAAGAGAGAGAGGGAGGGAGATAAAGAGAGAGAGGGAGGGAGATAAAGAGAGAGAGGGAGGGAGATAAAGAGAGAGAGGGAGGGAGATAAAGAGAGAGAGGGAGGGAGATAAAGAGAGAGAGGGAGGGAGATAAAGAGAGAGAAGGAGGGAGATAAAGAGAGAGAGGGGGAGAGGGAGAGAGATAAAGAAAGATGGAGAGAGATAAAGAGAGAGAGGGAGAGAGATAAAGAGAGAGAGGGAGAGAGATAAAGAGAGAGAAGGAGGGAGATAAAGAGAGAGAGGGAGAGAGGGAGAGAGATAAAGAGAGATGGAGAGAGATAAAGAGAGATGGAGAGAGATAAAGAGAGATGGAGAGAGAGAGAGAGAGGGATGAGCTGAAGAGAGAGAAATGAATTTAAGCTATATCGTAGGTTGCTTTTATCATGTCAGAACGACTATCTCTAAACCACTGCACACCAGGACAATTTTCCATCATTATGGGTGCTAATGAATGTCCTAAATAAAGTATGCCCGTGGTTTTGTTTGTGTCTTGTTTTTGTTTTTGTTTGTTTGTTTGTTTGTTTGTTTGTTTGTTTGTTTGTTTTTTGTGTGTCACACAGGATGGAAGGTTGCCCAGGGCGTATTATATTTGAGGGTAGCCTTATTCCTTTTCTATTCATTTTTGAAAAAAGTCCGTGGAAATCGCAACTATTAATTTATTGATAGCTGGGAGAGTCCTTCCGAGTTTAAAGAAATAAATAATCATTATAACAAAAATATTAAAAAGTAATGAAAAATGTAAGGGTGTAGCCGTCGGGAAAGGAGAAGTCGTCGTTAAAAGGGATAATAAGATATCAAAATCTTCGTATCCATTTAAGAATCGAAATAACTTACTTGATTTTGACCCATGCTTCCTCTCCAAATTTCTCCGTTACCAGGGCTTTCACGCAAATATTGATGAACCCGTACTGCAACAAGATAAAATAAAAGAGAAAAGAATCCTGTAGTGAAACTGAAATGGTAGTCAAGCAAAGAGAGGATACTCCTTGGCATAATTCTGTTCTTTGCTTGTGTGTGTTTGTGCAGACTTCAAAGCGATATAAGAACATTATATATTGTGAGTCCGTGGTTCATATCAAAATTTCATAGGTAGGATTTTTTTTAAAGACAGAATATAGTAAACATTGAAAACCCTGAAATGTTGTGAACTACACCTTACTACGTCTACATTTGAAGCTAAATTTTGCATTTGCTTCGGTCACTTTACATATCAAATAGTTATCCCCTATATTTTAACATGCTTGATGACTACCCCCCCCCCCCCCCCGGGGAAAAAATGACACAGATGATCTGAGTTTTACGCAACAAATAGTTTCCGTTCATCTCACCCATCCAATCACTTGTAATTACATCGCACAAAAGTTTAACCCATCACCCCAATGAATCCTGAAATCCTAATGTTCAATATAATGCCTCTCATCGCTGCTCCATATAGGTAATATATTCTGACCTTTGTTGGCTTTAGTGTGTTTCGTTTCCATGAAGTTCGTAATCAATTTCCAATCGAAAGCCAATCTGTATTTGATTGCGGAAATACACCCAATGCCAAATATCAAGATCTGCTCATGATTTTGTATACTGAAAAAAGGAGACACATAAGTACGCGTGCGGGCGGCATAGTTTGTCAATTATTAGGCTGTTATTTGATGATTAAACCGCCAGAAATATGCATGTTTCGGAGGAACCGTGTTTAATTTTATTTTTTTCGATTTGTTTTGATGTCGTCAAGATGAAATATATTTCTCCTTGAATGTTCTTTTAACAGTAGACTCACTGTAATCTTTCCCTCAACAACACATCTGCATCTATGTTATGTAACATAGCATGCCATGTTACAGTCGAAAACTCTCAGTCCCTCGCATAGGACGTTAAATGGAGGCCCCGTTTAAAGGAGATCCACCATCTTTACACGTTAAGAACCCACTGTACTATTCGATGAAGAATAGGGGGAAACCCAGGTGTAGTGGTACACGTGCACATCCCAGTCAGTTATATCGGGAGGAGAGACCTGAGTGTAGACAGGCACAGGTGGCGCTTGATAATAATAATAATAATAATAATAATAATAATAATAATAATAATAATAATAATAATAATAATAATAATAATAATAATAATAATAATACAACAATAATAATAATAATAATAACAGTAATAATAATAATAATAATAATAACAATAATAATAATAATAATAATAATAATAATAATATAATAATAATAATAATGATAATAATAATAAAATAGTAATAATAATAATAAAGATAACAAATAATAACGATAATAATAATAACAATAATTTTAAAAATGATAATAACAGTAATAATAGTTATCATTATACTACTATATTAATAATAAGAAGAAACACTTATCAATGGAAACGAAAATTGTGGTCTTTCCATACAGGTGATCGCTAAAGCCGGTTTGACTATAATATGAATAGTAGAAGATCAGAAATACTTACACAAAATAATTTATATTGCATTGAAAAGATGTATGCTGTGGTTAATTATACAACGAGACACTTACGATTTTTCAATCCAAGAAGGACATTTTTGTATACTAGGTCTAATCCCGAAACTGTGGCAAGTTTTGACCTTTTTGAGTTCGAAATTCAATTATAAAGATTTCCAGTTGTACATTTCCGTTTTGCTTTAGTGTCTGCCTTTGGTTATCCTTGTAATATAATTGATAACCATAGATACAGAGAGAGAAGCAAATAGAACGATTTATACAACATAGCGTGACTGCCGAAAACCTTTTACGACCTTTCTGGCACATGAATGGGCCAAATAAAATGCCATGAACGTCAATAGTAGTTATTGCAATAGTTGAAGTAAACTGGAAACCACAGAATGTGTATATTGATCTGAGCGCTATATCAATAACATGATATATGGTTTTATTAAACTGGGTAAACGTGTCCTGCAATTGATTGAATGATTCTCTATTTACCGTTGAATAGACACATTAATTTGAATTTCACTTTTGATGGCAACGTTTTGATCCTAAACACATATTTACAATCACCCACTAAATCACCATGATTTCTTTTACGATCAAGAAAAAACTCAATATCAATAATCTTACTTTCTGATAATCTTTCCAAAACCAAAGTCCCTCGTTGTCTATCATTCGTCCGTTTCCAAAATATTGTTCTTTACTGAATGTCTACGAATCCATTTTATAATGTGGGCGAAATAGCAAAAATATGTATCTTTTTATAGTGTTTGGTTCTTCTTACTATTTTTAGTGAGTAATCATATATCCAGTTAACTGTCACTGAATCACTAGGACGTCCTTTTTGCGAAATTTTATTCTATATATTTTTATTTTTGACCGATAAAACTTGTGGAGCCTGCAATAATTGTAACAGATTTTTAATTTTATTACTTTTTTTTAAACAGTGTAATTGCATTAACGTTCAGAGGTTGAACCGCGTACTGAATGTAATATTACTTTTGAGGTCCGAACATTTCTCTCTTGTTTAATGACTTAGTTTATGGCAAACACAAGTGACATCAGCTCAAAATTCATTTCATTTTTATCATCCATGCATGTGTCTATTATCTGTGATTTTATTCATCCTGTTCACATAATAGATTTCATCAATACATGAATAGAAAATTAGGCCGCTGTTCATCAAAACGGGATTGTGTCGATCATTGTACATCCGTTGGAGCTGAAGTCATATAGTTACATAATTATGTGTCTCTTTTTTAAGATTCCGAAATGTAAAATGATTCAGAACGATAAGCTGAAAAACATTGAAAATATAATAATATATCTATTAAAATTACATCATACTTTTAACAAGTTTGTTATATCATATCAGTATTTCAGGAATGTAATTAAAAAAAAATGTTATGAGCGAGTGGGCAAAACATGAAGGAACAAAAAAATCCCGGTATAAATTAGTTACACGCGGACAGGTATGTAGGTCAAATTAATACCACACGCACAACTATACTGATAAACACTCCAATTATTTGATGAAATCTGAAAGAATGGGATAATTGGTTTCCATAGTCCCCACTGAATTGATTCACGCAAGTAATGTTAATAATCACGAAACGAATTGAATTATAAAGTGAAATAATAACAATAATAATACAATAATAGCTGTTTCTTGTATAGCACCTTACCAGTTACAATGTAATCGACCAGAATGGCACTCATCAAAACCTGTAATAATCATCAAGGTCCGAGTTGCATTGAATATAATATTCGGTAGAAAAAATGCTAAAGCTAGACGTCATAGAGTTGAAAAGGGTTGATGAA
The DNA here is from genome assembly GCA_025618425.1 of Heliocidaris tuberculata. Lineage (NCBI taxonomy): Eukaryota > Metazoa > Echinodermata > Echinoidea > Camarodonta > Echinometridae > Heliocidaris > Heliocidaris tuberculata. The sequence continues at coordinate 1,903,693 of CM046850.1, forward strand.
GGCATAAAGAGATGGAGAGATGGAGAGGGAGAGAGAGAGAGAGAGAGAGAGAGAGAGATAGACAGAGAGAGAGAGATGGAGAGAGAGATGAATCGGGTCTAGGTAAGTATCAAGGTCCGAGTTGCATTGAATATAATATTCGGTAGAAAAAATGCTAAAGCTAGACGTCATAGAGTTGAAAAGGGTTGATGAAGGCATAAAGAGATGGAGAGATGGAGAGGGAGAGAGAGAGAGAGAGAGAGAGAGAGATAGACAGAGAGAGAGAGATGGAGAGAGAGATGAATCGGGTCTAGGTAAGTATCAAGGTCCGAGTTGCATTGAATATAATATTCGGTAGAAAAAATGCTAAAGCTAGACGTCATAGAGTTGAAAAGGGTTGATGAAGGCATAAAGAGATGGAGAGATGGAGAGGGAGAGAGAGAGAGAGAGAGAGAGAGAGATAGACAGAGAGAGAGAGATGGAGAGAGAGATGAATCGGGTCTAGGTAAGTATCAAGGTCCGAGTTGCATTGAATATAATATTCGGTAGAAAAAATGCTAAAGCTAGACGTCATAGAGTTGAAAAGGGTTGATGAAGGCATAAAGAGATGGAGAGGGAGAGAGAGAGAGAGAGAGAGAGAGAGAGAGAGATAGACAGAGAGAGAGAGAGAGAGATGGAGAGAGATATGAATCGGGTCTAGGTAAGTATCAAGGTCCGAGTTGCATTGAATATAATATTCGGTAGAAAAAATGCTAAAGCTAGACGTCATAGAGTTGAAAAGGGTTGATGAAGGCATAAAGAGATGGAGAAGGAGAGAGAGAGAGAGAGAGAGAGAGAGATAGACAGAGAGAGAGAGAGAGAGATGGAGAGAGATATGAATCGGGTCTAGGTAAGTAGGTTAAAAAAAAAAAAAAAAAAAAAAAAAAAACATGTGTAACTTTCAATAACCCAAAAGTTACAACTGGTTGCAGACTGAGGTTTTCACATGCATTGTAAAGTTGGAGGATGTCAAATTAATTTGGAGTTAGTTTTATGACATTTATCTGAATACTTTTCTTAAGATAATGTTCTAAATATTTCATTTGATTTTCACTGTTTGAAATATGAAGGCCACAAATCATGTGCGTATTAAAGTCATATCATCTTTCTATGGTGATACATATTATCACCAAGTTTGAGTGCATACAAAATATGTGAGTATTAAAGTATTAACAGAAATGTCACAAACTTCAAATAAATTAAACGTGATTTACAATGTTAAAACCTCAGTCTGATACAAGTTATGAATATCTATGAGCTATTGACGATACATAATGTCACGTTTTTTTAAACACCTAGTAGTAGAAGCATTTTTTTTTTTTTTAATGAAAGCAAATAAAAATAACCCAATATGTCAATTGATGTATGCAGGATATGCTGGTTTGCTCTGAACTATTATATTGAAAAATCATATGCATATTACCCTGATGGTCTGGAAAAAAAATTAAACGGTTTATTTCTAAAAGCTGATACATCCTGCTCTATTGGTTCCACCGATTTTTATCTTTATTTGTAGAAATTATTCATACTTTAAGCCTGACGAAATATCTTTATTGTAATCAGAGCCATTCTAGGCCGTCTCAAAATCACAACCACGAATATGGTATGATAGATACATTATTGAGAGCTCTTAGCGAGAACAATGTAACATATTCTATGTAAACTTAAAGGGGATGTCAGTCCAAAAACTACTTGATTTTAATAGAAGCAGAAAAATCAGACCTACCGATCAAAAAAAGGTTTGAGGAAAATCGAACAACTAATAAGAGACTTGTGAATATTTTAGTGGCATGAAAAACTAGGGAAACAATGAAAATCACTCAACTGATTGGCAACTCAGTCATGGTTTTGTGATGTCATTAATACACAACTCACCAATTATTTTATTTATATTAATCATACAAATTATCAATTTTTGTCTGAGAATATGATTTTCACATAACTTGAACCAAGTTATATATATATAGTAATTCGTTTTTGCATGTATAAACCTTTTCAAAATATTTCACGAACTTCAAAATATTGATTTCAAAATATTATATTCCCATAAAACTATTTTTTTGTTTTTGAAAATAATGTTTCCATGATTTTTACAGAAAATTATTTACTCTGTATTACTGTATACATGCAAAAACATACAGTATTACTATAGAAATAATTTGGTTCAAGTCATGAGAAAATCATATCCTTCGAGAAAAATGGGAATCTGTATAAAAATTATGAATGCAAACAAAATAAATGATGAGTTGTGTACTAATGACATCGTAAACTCATGACTGAGTTGCCAATTTGTGTAGTGATTTTCATTGTTTTCCCCAGTTTTTCATGCTACTAAAAAAAACCCATAACTTTCTCATTAGTTGTCCGATTTTCCTCAAACTCTTTTTGATCTGTTGGTGTGATTTCGCTTCTATTAAAACCCTAGTTAAATCCAATGAGAAGAAACCAACTCAAAGGAAATCCACAATGATGTCACCAACAATTTCATCGTTGATTTTTCTTACCTTACGTACCGATTTTCAACATATTTCAAAAATCAAATCGTATCTTGACATGTAGAATTATTTATGTATTTAACTTTTTCAGTGCCGATGTCACTTATATGTGACAGATAGACTTGTCATTTTCATTCACCATTTGCTAGACGACAGATAAGATATATGGTGGTCAATGTAAAATTTTGAACATAAATCAAGCATTCTAAATATATGAATATAATTATACGCTACCATAGAAATTTTCAGAGAAAATTGCAGATTTTAAAAAAGATATTACCTCATTTCAACATTACACAACTGTAAACAAATGAGAAACCAAAACATAATGGACAAAAAATAAACTCAAATGTAATTTTAAATAACTTTTATGCATAAAGTTGGGTAAAGTAATAATGTTTGGGATCATAAAAATGGTAATAAATTTTCTACAAGTTTTGTTCACAATATTTTGTGAAATAATAGATGGTTAATGAAGTGCAGACATTTAAAAAGTAAGCATTGATCACATTTGGGTAAAATTTTGAAGAGAGCTAAACCCCTTGGCATAGTAAGAGTTAAACTGTTAAAGAGAAGGTTGAATTCTGGTAAAGGTGAAAATAATTTGAGAGCTTTCTCGCTCTCTTTTCTTTTTTATCTTTTTTTTTTTGCCAGATGTCCTTATATTCAGAACATGACAAGAAATAGCTTGAGTGTTTGGGCCAAACACATGCAACATGTGTGTGCAGTCCCATATACATAATTTTACCCCTTTCTGTGTACAGTGCATGTACTTTTCAGGGTGATTGTATCAATTTCTTATCATTTTGATACTTCCAAAACCTAACAGTACAATCCGCCTCTAGACATGACCAACCTTTCCCAATTATTCTTTTTTCTTCCGGTAACAGGTTATGAAGTAACCTTGATCAGTCTAAGGCCAGTGGATATGATGATTTATCAGTTGGGCTATTAGTATATGCACAGAATTATGATTGCCAACCACTCGCGCATAAATTAAACCTATCATTCACACAACCATATTCCCGGATAAATTAAAAGTATAAGTTGTACCTGTGTTTTAAACAGGAGACAAAAGTTTGCCGGTTAACTATTGTTTGAAAAACTTGTAAATATTCGAGTGGTGAAATTCTTAGAAAAAAAAAGAAATATTATATAATCATCAGTATGGGTCTAGACATGGATATAGTACAAAAGTGTCGCTTATAAACTTGATCAATCAAATTATTCAATCTACTGATGAAGGAAGCTTGACAGTAGGAGTATTTATCGATTTTTGCTAAGGCCTTCCATACAATTAATCACTCTATTCTTTTCTCTTTTTTTTAATGTAGCATGAAGGAATTCGGGGAATAGTGTTAGAGTGGTTTAAGAATTACTTAACAAACAGACAACAATTTGTAACTTACAACTGTGTGAAATCTGATTATAAATCTATTTCATTGCGGCGTCCCCTAAGGCTCGGTATTAGGCCCGACATATTTTCTTGTCTACCTGAATGACCTACCAAATTCATCAAATTATTTCAATTTGCAGATGATTCTAATCTATTTCATACATTTAAGTATGATGAACGTAATATTCATTTATCAGAAGTTAACCGTAACCTGAAAGCTGTTACAGATTGGTGCAACCATGGCAACTCAAACAAACTTATAGTGAATACGAAAAAAAAAAAATTACATGTTATTTAAAAATCAACGAAGACATTTCTCAATTTCAGGTCAATTGCTCATTAATGAAACCATTTTAGAGTCAGTTGAGTCAACATCGTTCCTTGGAATTTGTATAGACGAAAATTTGACATGGAAGAAACACATTGATAATGTATGCAATTTACTAAGTAAAACAATTGGAATATTGTATAGATTATGACACCTCGTGTCAAGAAAAATATGGTCATGATATATAATTCTTTTATTTTACCCCATATAACGTATGGATTAGTAGTTTGGCATGTTTGGGGTGCTGTATGTAAGACAACTCTGAATCCTGTTGAGGTTCGAGATATCACTCTGCTCCTTTACTTTATGATCTTAAAGTGCTAGATATTTTCAAAGACTATCGCTATGTAATTGGTATGTTTATGCATGATACAATATATAACCGTCTGCTTCATACTTTATCTGATTATTTTTCAGTACTAGAACACCCTTATCATACAAGAAACAAAGAGAAATCTAATTTGAATTTTTCAATCAGTAATACCAATCTGGGGAAACAATCAATTTCATATTCAGGACCTGTTATATGGAATAATTTGCCAAAAGAATTAAGGAATACAACAAGTCGCAGAAGATTTGGACGGGCATTACAACAATACTTTACTGAAGAATATCAACTTGAAAATCAATTTTAGAGAATGCTCATGAAGGTCATTATGGACCAATTCTCTTTCTCATAATGATTAATGATGCTTGTGTTAACTCAGAAGTACCATACTACAAGTATGTCGACGATCTTACATTAGTTGAAAGTCGTAAGCAGTCACATCCATCTAAATTACAAGATACTTTGTCTGAGTTTTACCAATGGTCTCTTCGAAACAATATGACTCTCAACCCATCGAAATGTCATTGTATGCATGTGTCTTTTTCAAAGAATCCTGTTCAACAGAGGCATCTTTTTATTGGGGATGTTTGTTTAAATAATGTACAAAAAGCAAAGATATTAGGAATCACTGTGCAGTGTAATTTGAAATGGGACAGTCATATATCAGACCTCATATGTCGTAGCAACAGAAAACTTTATATGCTTCGTTGTCTTAAAACATACAGATTACCACTTTGTGATTTAATAACGGTCTACAAGGGATACATTCGCCCAATATTGGATTATGGTGTACCTGTTTTTGATGGAAACCTTACACAAAACCAAATTATATGTTTAGAACGCATTCAGAAAAGAGCATGTAGAATCATGTTAGGTGATCAATACATTAATTATGACAAAGCTCTGGAAGAGTGTACTTTGCAGCCATTGTCAGAAAGACGTAAACAATTGTGTACTAGTTTTGCCTTATCTCTTGTCAATAGCCCAATTTGTAATCATTGGTTACCTCTTAACACTGATGTAGATTATTCATTGCGGAGAAGGACAAAGTATCGCCAGTTTCACTGTAAAACCAAACGTTACAAAAACAGCTCAATGCCATATTTAATTCACTTGCTAAATTCCATCTGATCAGTTTTGAATAGTCAGAAATTTTACTGTCTGCTTTAAATATTTTCGTTATTCATTTATCATAATTTTATCACTTGTAATGTCTCTTTTAAATGTTTATATTGAATAAGGTTTTCGGGTGATTCATGGCATATCTGTATAACAACAACTCAGATGGTGTTTTGGGGTTTTAACTGATATATTCTTAAATTTTTGTGTGAGGATTCAGAAGGAGATCTTTAGTTTTTACATAGCGATGTAACGGTGAGTCCATGGATGGGCGAGCATTCGTATGAGAAGGTTGAGTGGTTTGCGTACAGGAAGGGAGTTTATAGTGTATTGTTGAATTTTTTTTTTTTTAAGTTGGTGTAAGTTGTGAGGAAGGACATGTATGAATGAGGTTGGAGACTGAGTGTGAGAGGGTTTGTGCGAGTAATCATATGGGACTGCTTACTCATTCTTGGACTCACTCATGCTTCACCGCACTTTATTTTTATTATTAATTTACTTTTTACCTTTGATCTTCACACATAAACCTTGAGTTGTTGTTATACTAGACTTTATGTAAACAGTGTTTTTATCGAATTTGTTTTTAAGTAGTTTTACACCATGTCATTGCAAAACTTGTGAATTGTACATAATTCAGCCTTTTGGCTGCGAAGTGCAATATTAATAAAACCTTTTCAATTCAATTCAATTCATTCATTTCATCTATTCTAAGCTCACTTGATATTCGTTATTATTGTTGTTATTTTTGTTGTTTTTGTACTGTTATTACTATTTTATTGTTTGCAAATAATGTATATGTGTTATTTTAAAAAAATATGATATATGAGATGTACATTTCAATTAATTTGCTGACTATTGATCTTATATGTCATCAATTTTACGGGGAAAATCTCGATTAGCATATGCTATTTTTTAGCTCCCTTTACCAAGATGTTATTGTGATTTTTACCTAGATGTATGTATCATTGTGATTTGGTAATAAACTCATTCATTCATTCATTTAATCGCATGACAAGAACTCAACTTAGGGTTTAAAAAATGCATTGTTTCGAGTCGAACTGTACAAAGTCGATGGGCATGAGGGGGAACACATGTGGATTTTCACAACTTGATGCTAAAGCAGATGTTAAAAAATAAACTTAGCTTGAACTTTCTCCTCCTCCCCCCCCCCCCCCAATTCAGATTTCATCAAATTTGCTCTAACACCTTTCTGTCATCAAACCGACTGAACCCTTCAAATATGTCAACACATACGTTATATTGGCAGATCCTATGAGTGAGGTTATACCAAGCATCTTTCAGCTTCGAACTTATTGCTGTCTGAAAATTACACCTTTTATCAAAACAAATATAACATGGGATTTTGTTCTTTAAATTTGTCCCTCGTGTTTGCTTATACTTTCTGAAATTACATGCACTATTTGTGCTTTCTAAATCACTCTCTGTTTCTACTCCTTTTTCAAATGCCTATATCCTCCCGGTTAATAATTCATACCAAGCCGTTTATTACACATTTATATTAAACAAAAGGTGTATAGGAACATATCAGTACATAATGTTTGTATATGTTTAATAAAGCGCATATTATGGAAAAGATGAATGAATGAATGAATGAATGAATGAACTTTATTACCAAAAATTGATCACAATATAGTATACATTTGAAAAACGAATCTCTGGTAAGAGGACACCACTAGATAGCAATACTGCTGGTAGGGTGTGGTACAAGTATGAATAATACACTTATATTACAAATGGATTACATTCCTTGTAAAAAGATTGTATAACATAAAATAGAGTAGCTAATATCTACACTAGACAGACATGACAGATGAGATGGTATTTACAGTGGGTGTTGAATATACTCTTGTAATAAAAGATCTTTTGTAGTTGTACAGAATTAATGGAAAGAGCATTCTCTTCTGATATCTTTCGGCAGACTATGCCATACTTCTGATCCTGCAAATGATACCGAATTTTTGCCATGCTCTGTTCCCACTCCAGGCAAGAGTAGCATCTTAGCATCTTTCTCCCTTGTACCTCTCCCTTGTACCATATTGGTTATCCAAAAAAAATTACGATGATCATATATTGAATGAGGCAGTTGTCGGTTTATTAACTTATACGGAAATGTTGAAACTAAAAATCTGTACAATTTGAAAATGTCCAGTATAAGTAATGAATGAAATAAGGGCGCGGAAGGTGATCTATATTTGCTAAAAGTAATTGCTCCTATTGCCATCTTTTGTATAATACGAACATTATTTATAGTTGCAGCTGATGTGCATCCCCATACCTCAAGACCATATGATATATGTGTTTGCATAAATGATTGATATAGTAATAAAAGTACCCTCTTTAGAACAAAGTGTTTCACTTGAAACATAATTCCTACTTTCCGGCGGAGTATATTACAAACAGAGTTGACATGATCAACCCAAGTAAGATGCTTGTCAAAATGAATCCCAACAAACGGGGCAACATATACTTCTTTCAAAATACGGTCTTTCATTTTGACTGACCCTTCAACATGGACAGACTTACGTCTTGGCTTGAAATTCATAAAGTTAGTTTTCTTAATGTTAACAGTGATCTCATTGGCATCACACCATTGACTAATGTATGCTAGATCCCCAGTTGCTTCTAATAAATCAATATGAGAATTTCCTGGTGGAAAAGAATGAAATATATTCGAATCGTCTGCAAACAATGTGAAATTAAAGTAATTTGACGATTTAGGCAGGTCATTTATGTAGATCAGAAAAAAGAATAGGGCCTAATACAGATCCCTGTGAAACTCCACACACTATTGATGACCTCGTTGAAGTAGCACCATTATGATGAACAAATTGGGATCGATTACTTAGATAGTCACGAAACCATTATAAAGGCAGCCCTCTCATACCGTAATTTTGTAACTTATGCAAAAGAATATCATGGTTTATATTGTATCGAACGCTTTGGCACAATCAATGAAAACTCCTATAGTTATTCTTCCGTCATCTTGATACTGAATCTGTTGAAAACTAGATTTATAACAGATAATTTAGTGCTGTGCTTTTCTCTAAATCCATATTGGTGTGCAGAGTATACTGTGCTTTTCTAAAAAATTGACCAATCTCTTATTCACTAATTTCTCAAAAACTTTACTTATAACAATACCTGGTTCTGTTTTATCACCCTTTTTGTACACAGGACTTACTTTAGCTAGATGATTAGATAATAATATATTGTGCCTATTTCACAAATGCGGCTTTTTTAATCACTAATGAACAGTATAAACAATATTTATTAGTAACTGGCTTGGGGTAAATTTCCTTTAAAGGGTAGATCAGAGCAGGTACTGACGCAATAGAAATGATTTTGGGGTTAAGCGCCCGAAAGTTGATTTACCAAAAGTACATAGACTTGCACTGAAAATGTAATAACTAGCAATGAAAGAGAGAAGTGCATATTTTCGCTTTATCAAGCATTGAGTACAGCTATTTAATGAATGAAATTAATTCGCCTCATATTTACATGATCGATTCCGCTCACAGACCCAATGACAGGAGTGATGGATAGGTTAGACTAGGAGATCCAGTCGCTATCGATCACTCTATAAGTCATGTGGTTTTCTTAAGTCAAATTTGATATATTTCCTAGAAGTCATTATGGACTTAGGTTCAACCGGATCTATGTTTGTCGACTATGTAAACTACATGAATAAGTGCAGACACATAATTATTTCCCCAGCTGATCAAAGAATGTGAAATCCTTAAGCACAGTGTAGTACGATTAAGGTTCCTCGTATATTAACATGATTAAAGGGCAATCGAACCCTGCAATAATTTGATTTATGTGAAAGCAGACAACTCAGAAAAGCAGATTGGTGAAAGTTTGCACGAAATCGGACAAGCAATAAGAAGGTTATGATTTTGTAAAAGTTGTAATCACTATACATATAGGAATTTGAAATTGGCCGTATCGGTAATGTCACTCTGATGTAGCGGCGGTCAACTTTCCCATCTTCCCCAACACACAAAATGATTAAAATAGCCATTTTCAAAATGTATCACTCAGTAAGATCTTTTTCTTTTCGGAGGACCTTTAACAATATGCTACCTACAATATGTTTTGAGTAATGTCCCGAGGGAAACGGCGCTCAGCAGAAAACCGAAATTCATTTCGGTGTACGACAAATCGGAGAGTTGACCGTGAATACGTCACAATCGATTCACCTAATTGCCAATTTGAGATTCGCATAGATGTAGCGATCTCATTTTTCAAACACTCACAACTTTCCTATTCTTTGTCCAATTTCTTTCAAACTTTCGCCATCCTGTTTCTTACAGTTTTTCTCTTTTCACACAAATCAGTTTTTTTTACAAAGGCTGGATTGCCCTTTAACTGCAGGTTCCGTCCGGCGACGGGTTTTTGTTTTGTTCGAGATATCACATGTATCATTCGAAATACATTTGTTCTAGCGACTAGAATTTGAAGTGGTCTCCAGAACTCGTAAATAATGTAGTACTTCTTTAACTATTTTCAATGCTATGTTCAACTTATCAGACATAAATGGAAGGTTTGAACAAGTTGAATTATAATTAGGATCCGTATTACGTTAATCACGTAACATTCCCTTAACTAATTTCAAAGTTTATTAAAACAACATTAATTAGAATCGTGTCCATTTGATGGTATAGTAATAATGAATAAAGTAATCTAAAAGAAAAACACAATATATATAAATGTTTAAAAATGTTTGATATTTCCAAATCACACTGTATCTTGCTTCTTAAAGTCACAATGAAAATCCATGCAATCATGGAATGATTTAAGAAAAACACGATAAAAACTACTTTCGAAAAATAAACTCAAGGGCAATTTCAAAGGCCTACTGTACTGCCCATAGAGATCTTGTTCGGATTACGTAATAAGCCATTGTAATGTTCGCACTTTTCTAAAGGTGATAGGCAGGGCTATTGAAATTGTCTTGAGTTTATTTTTCGAAAGTAGTTTTTATCGTGTTGAAAGAACTTGAAACTGGTTTTTGTTTTGTTTTGTTTTGTTTAGCTTGGTACGATTTGCATACTAGTAGTTTAGTTTTTTGGTGGGGTATGAGAAGTGCAGCATAAGACCCGTTCTGGTCAATCATATGCAAGATTTCCACTCTACACGTCGAGACCACATCCTACCCACCTCTTCTTTTCGTCAGGAATGCATCCGTAGTCCCCGTGTCCATGAATATAATCATGGGTAGGAAGAAAGCTTAAGAGACCTGTAAACCGTCAGATGGATGCATTGAAGCCGGTTTCATTCATCAGGCTCTGATCTTGCTGGTGGCATGTTATCAAATAAAGGGGGAGGGGGCTAAACTTAGTCCCTTCTAATAGATTTTTGACGTCTGACATATTTGTTATAGTAATTCATAATGTCATACTTTATTCATTTTCTTCCCCTGATTCAATTCTTCTTTTTTGCTATCATCATGTTGTTTGTCGTTATATTCATTTTCCCTTACTGATTTGCTTTTTGCTTTATTGCATCCCCAATATCCATGTCTTAATGTTAATCCAATTTGTTTCAATGACATTTTCGTTTAGTATTTTCAAGTTTATACCTAAACCGTAATTGGCCAATAATAATATCTCGGTCTTGTTTATGGAAACGCGGAGTGACTCGTTTTATTTCGTCTGCTTTTTAATTTTTTTTCCCCCATTATTTTCAGATATCTTCCATAACCTATATAACAAATTAAAACAGATAATACATGAACGTAAGCCTGAATAACACTGTGAAAAACGGGGAGTACTCGTTTTCCCAAAAAATTACGATTCCGAAGAGTCATAATTCCGAAACACAAATTTTCCAGATCAGGGGGTTCATCATTCCGAAAATGAAATAGGGTTCATAATTTCGAACATTTCATGCAGTACTCCGAAGGCTCGTTATTCCGAAGGTTCGTATTTACATTCCAAAACTGCAATAGGGTTCTTATTTCAGAAAATGAAAGAGGGTTCATAATTCCGAAGGTTCGTAATTCCGAAAATACAGTAGAGCCCTACATAACTTTTCAGAATTATGAACCTTCGTAAATATGAAGCCTTTTTTCATTTTTGGAATAATGAACCCTATTTCATTTTCGGAATTACGAACCGTCGGAATTATGAACCTTCGGAAATATGAACCATTTTGGAGGGTTCACTTTCGAAATTAATACGAACCGTCGGAGTAACGAACCTTCGGAATTAAGAACTTTCGGAAAAACGACATTTAACCTAGAAAACATGCTTTAATACATATCCAGAGGAGTTACAGCGTCAGCATACAACTTAAAATGCCCACGGCCAACAAATATATCTTAACCTCCACTTTCTCTTTTCCAGAGTCCTCTTTCATACCGGAGCCATTTTCCTCTTAAATCATTCATCGTCAATCCAATATAAATCCTTAATTCAAGACAACAAAACAATTTAAATGCTGTAAAAAATGATCGGAACAAAATTTAAATCGACCTCACCATCACAGAATATCACATTTCCAATTTGATTTTTCAAGTTATGGAAATTTTTCATTCTACGTTGTGGTGGCACTGTTATTAGAATCGATTGACGGAAGTATGAATTCTGGATCGCAATCCTAGAAAGTAATCATGAATGTCTGTTCAGAATAACATCAATAGGAATGCAATATTGAGCAGCGAAAAGGATCTACTACTATTTTGATTGGATAAAATCCTCTTCATTTTTTTTTTCAAACGTAACTGTTTGCATGGTGCGTCTAATACCTCATGAATGAAGTCTACACTGTAAAAAATAACTGTAAAACTACGGGGTTTTGGACCCTTGAAATTAGAAGTTACTATCGTATTTAAATTTTACAGTCTTATTCCCTGTAAAACAACAGCAAGTTTGTTGGTTTAACGGAAATCAGCATAATGTATATTTACAATACAACCTGTGAATTTATTATTATTTGTTTCATTTATCGAGTTAGATCAAGTTAAGAATTTTGACAATTTTGACAATATAAGGAATTCTCTAAAACAAATCTGAGGTTAATTCAGCAAATCATAAAGTATGCTTTCATAAGAAAATAGGTTTATTTGTATCCTCTGGAAAAGGCGCTATATAAATCCAATTATTATTATTATTATTATTATTTATTAGTTTCATTCACATATTTGAACACCCCCCCCCCCCCCCCTTTCCTATCAATCGTGAATTTACTTTTGGGGATTTTTACACCTTTAGCGGGGAATCTTAACCTAAGGATATTCAAAGTCCATTAATATGTGGAAGATCTGCTTATTATTCTCATCATCAATGAAGCACTTGAGAGAATGACTGGGTAAAGAGTGAAAGCATAGAATATGTCCTCTATAAAATATGGATGGATGCAGGCAAGTACGATCATGCTCCTCCTCTCCCGCTTGTATTGTTAAAATACCACTCACCCAATGCTAACATACAATGATGATGATGAGTGTACATGTACTTGAAGGTTATCCATACCATTCATGTAAATGACATTAATATTAGTAAAAATATTGAAACTTCAATGGGACTTTGAAATTGTCCTTGTCCCGATGCATATGCGTACTCCATTAGCGTATATTTGAATGTTATAAGGGAAAGTTTCATATTACTATTCAGTATAGATCAAACGGCGAATTTTAACCTTGAGCACTGCCAATCTTGGAGTGCGCGGCAACATCGTTATGTTGTTAATTATGTTGATCACTTAACTCATGACTTCGAATATAAGAAAAACTTTGTTACGTATACTTCTGTTGGGTTTTATTGAATCCTAAAAGTCATGAAGTATCAACATCATACTGTCATATAAGCAAATATACTAGTAATTCATTGAGCTTACACTAAATTAGATGTAAATAAGGGTAAACTAATATCAACCAAATAACATCATATATATTTTCTAAATCACGAAATATTCCACTATATAAGGACCTGTACAAGGTCTAGATGAGGATTATGGGTACACCCTTAATTTAAAAAAAAATGATAAAACAATATGAAGATCTACTCTTTCATATTTGTTTATTTAGTATCAATTTATTCTTATTTTCACTTTTCTAATTGTTCAGAAATGTTCGACAAATCTGATCTGGCACCCCCCATTATTAGCGTTAACGACGCCCTGGCCCTGAATACCGAATAATACAACTACTCCTTCCCGTTTACTTATAGAGTCAAAATAGTCAAACCCAGTTCTACACAATATTCATATTCATGTTTAGATAAAATTTCAGATTCCAACACATTTATTCGTTCTACGAATCAAATCAGTACAAAACGAAATTTACATTGACAAAAAAAAATCATGGTGGGAGGAGGCGAGGTTCTCAGTGGAAGAAAGAGAAAGGAAATCTAATTAACTTCGTTAATATTTAGATGCTGTTGTCATGAATGTTCACAATCTAAGGCAGATATGAATACCAGCATGAGTATACTCTAAAAAAAAACGTCTAGTCTTTTTTTTTTTTTACCAGATCGCCTGGTCACATTTTCTTGATCAGATTCTTATCATTTTAACCAGGGTTTCTATTCAAACTCGAACCCGAAGCTAGTAGTTTTGACTAGAATATAGTGCAGGTGCCCGGGGGAATACTTATTCTAGTCATATCTAACTACATTCTAGTCATATTTGACGAGATTGTTTTTAGAGTGGGAGTGGGTGTGGCCATAGAAAGGGCACTTGCGTCATGGGGAGGGGGTCAGTTTTACAAGCTAGATACAATGAGAAATGACAAGACTATCGGGTGAGGGGCTCTATCATCACCTTTGCCATGTTTGCACGTTGCCTTCCCATATCCATTTCTTTCTTTCTTTATTTCTCTCTCTCTCTCTCTCTCTCTCTCTCTCTCTCTCTCTCTCTCTCTCTCTCAGGATCGCTTCCTCCTTTTCACCATTCAATCGAAAGGCTATGTGCCCCCAGTTCCCCTTTTATCTTTGCCAGTGAAAGTGATTTGTTTTTCCCATAAAACGAGGATGGTTAAAACGTGCAAACACCATTATCACATCAAACGGCACGTCGCAAAACATAAATAATGACGAAATAAAAGACAAAACTCCTTTTATTTCCTCTGACATTCTTCAGGTCATTTCTAATGGGGGGGGGGGTATCAAGGTTATAAGTTATGGCCCGTATTCTCGAAAGGCGTCTAACTTATAAGCCCCCGCCTAAATGTGTAAATTTAGGCCACCGAATTATGGAGAGCCGAATGTCACCCTCTTTCAATCCTACAGAATCACCACAGTTCTGGGACTAAATTCAAATACAAAAATTGACACGAGAGAATTGATTTCTGATGCTCATTTCATGTCAGAAAATAAATTTGTTTCTTTATTTATTTACATAAATATAGTAATTAATACGAGACTTAGGGGTTGGCGAATGGCCTTCCATAAATCAGTGGCCTAAGTTAAGCCAGGCTTAACTTGGGCCACTTTCGAGAATACGGACCTATAACTCTAAATCATCAAAGATTAACCTGGCAGTGTAGTCACGTGATGACTTGGAAGATTATCCAGGGGTAAAATTAGCCATTGTCTTGGTTATGCAACGCTGGTACTGACTCAAACCAGGTCGTATCGTATTGTATATCAATAAATTTGACTATTTTCGTAGACTCGAATCATTGCTTATTCTCGTTCGTTTATATTCGTATCACGATTAAACAATCTCTGCATTTCGCTTTGTTATTATTGATATTCCAAAGTGTTGAATATAATACTGTCCGTGTAAGTTTTGTTAGGTCAGTCTTCATTGACCTTGGTATAATGCAATTAATGAGCGAAACACTAATAACAACAATAAAGGCTTAATAACAAAATAAAATACATAAAGAGCCATGGGAGCTGGACTCATTTGGTGGGTGCCGACATTCTAATGAAAGATATCATTGTCATTAAAAAAACATAAACCTTCTTTCCATAAACTTGAAAACGTGAACTTTTTGGTAAGCATAATTATGACACAAATCACGAAAAAGTAAATACAAGGTAGTTTTTAATCACAATCAATTATTCTCACTGTGTGGTCAACCGTTCAGTTTTGAGGGAAAAAACTACAAACAAGGTGAAATTGTGAGTTTCTTATTACTTATAAAATAAAAGCAAAGAAAAAGCAATAATAATGCTATAGGGTCTTACCAGAAATTTGAGCTTTATTTATTAGTTTGACTTACCATATCGCCTTGCTTTCCCCGATACTTCAATTCATGAATCCTTACAATTCGCTCAGTTTAGAATCAGACGGCGGCACTCCGGCGGGAGAAATACTGTAAAAAACGGGCATGAGGCACTGTTGGGATGTCGTCTGCTAGGAAACTCACGCAAAACACTGCTCTGGAAAATTAAATTCGTGATTCATCTACTTTCGTGGTGATCTTGTTTGTCATCCAATGTCGCCTATCTTGGGAATGTAATTTCAGAGCAAACAACAATGTCTCAAAACGGATGCTTGCTTCGGTTTGACTATGTTCACGAAATGACTTGCTGTGGAGCACAAGCGCTGGACGAAGTCAAAATTCAGTTCTGTAGCTCATTCTGAACTAATAACGCATCGTCCGATGCATGCTACAGACTGAGTGGCGATTTCGTTTATAAGTTGGACGAAGTCGGCATCTGCGGCTAATACAAGAGCGGTGTTGATGGTTCGTTGGTGGTGTTGCTATGCCGATGACCTGGGATGGCGTGGCGAAAAAGAAGGCACCAAATGTGGTTGGTCGAATCTTTGGTAGAGGCGAGCTCTCGTCTATTAAATGAATACTCGTGTGCGTCCACCGTCACGACGAAGTTTTCTGTGAATGGAATCAACAAAACACATTCCATGACAACCTGGTTAAAAATAATCATGAAACAAATGACATTTGAATGTGGGTGACAGCAGGAATCTATATACACACGTAAAAAAAAATCTGCACGTCTACCGTTACTAAGTTACGATCGATCTGCATGTTAAACAAAGAAGAATATATGTTTCCCTTTAGATAGAAAACATAAATTAATGTTTATTGTTTTTTTTAAAGGAAAATATATGTTTTGCAAACTATCTATAAAAAATCATGCGATGTTAGTTACCGATGGTAACAATAAGAGACATTCAGTGCATGATTTCTTAAAGAGACGCTGATGGAGAGTTTGAAAATGAAGTTGTTTTGTAATGTTTACCCCCCCCCCCCTCCCCAACTAGAAATGTTACCGCACTTATTTTTAAAAGAACAGTTGCAATATAAACAGGTTATATTTCCCTACCCCCCCCCCCCCCATCCCCCCTCTAGAATAATTTTGAAACCTCATATTCTGGCAGCAAGGTGGTCGCTTTGTTATTTATCCATCTACGGAATCACATTACAAGGCTATGAATGTATACACAATGTGCCAGCAACATGTAAGTGTGAAAATTTTGGCTCGCTCTCTTCGCTCTCTTCGCTCTCTCCGCTCTCTCGTATAGTTTGTGAACTAGAAGGTTGATATCAGGGCAAGAGACTATGCCCACCTTCCGGCTCAGCACAACAATAATCATGACGAAGAATGGTGTCATTTCATAACTTTGCAACAACAACTTTATGTTTTACTTTCCACATCCTATGACTTTTGTCAAAACGGATAATCAAGCTAAGGGAATCACCTCTAGCTTTGTATTGCCCACCTATACACCGATTCGATTTCCCTGCTGTAAATGGATCGAGATATTTGTGAAACTCATGAGAACGAGACAATTTTGTTTTTTGATGAATGAAGGGAGAAGTCCATTTCCTAATTGCGTCAGTTTTACGACAGCAACACCAATGTGCTCTGACACAAAAGCTGTGTCTACCCACGTTTTTAGTCATATCAGTGTGCAAAAAAACAACAACAACAACAACAAACAAATAACAACAACAACAAAAAAACCTAGTGAGATGTTACACCGTATGAACAGCAAATTGAAGTGACATTTGTCCCGATTATGATTAGAGACATCTAGGTAGATATGGAAAAAATATCAATCTCTCACCTCATATGGACAGCATAATAGTGGCATTTTTCGTTTATCTCTATAATTATACATGATAATATGATGTACGAAATTTAGTTGTTTTTTCTCTGTTCATGCCACGCAACGCGTCTTGAAGCGCTAAGAAAGGCGTCGATCTGCAGTAAAAACTGAAAGGATAAGGTAAATGATCAAAAATAAATGCTGGCATGGACGCGCTCAAATACGGCAAATTTACTGTCAATAGTTTAGAGAGCGAGGGATGTGTTTTAGTCTCACCTTTATATTTTAGTACGGAATATCTAGGATAAAGTTGAGTTCTCTCGAGAATGAATCACGCATTTAATTACTTGAGCGGAACAGGGAATAGGAAAACAATATTAATATATGCTTTGCGGGCAACATGGAATAAGAGATGAATATTTGTTTATCATGTTTATAGAATTCGCAAAAGAGCTTTATTTGCGTATTTCATAGGATTGTATCAAACTCCCTGTTGGATCGACTGTTATCAACGATAATCATTATTTTAGAATTTCGTACGCAAGAAATAAACACAAGCACCAATTAAATTCAACTTAAGAGAATGAAAACATATTTAAAACTACGACCTAATTTTAAGATACTGATGGAGGTTAGGGGCGTGGCATATTCATCAGTGGATCCGCTAATAAGATAGTTACTGGCATTTACACTGACTTATTTCTTTTGTTCAGGGCTTTGAAATCACGAAATCTCCAAATGTCCTTTCACGAGAAGATAATTATAGAGACATTGATAGTTTTTGAGACCTATACCAGTGATCATGTAATCGATCCTACCATAGTTTCCTGAAAGAGTTCCTGATAGTTCAGTCATTTCCATTAAAAGCACATGATTTCTACATCAGTGACGTAGCCAGGATTTTGTAAAGGGGGGAGGGTGGCACACAAATGCAGGGCTGTCAACTTTGGAGAACTCGCCAGCCCTGTGCGAGAGGAGAGGAGGGGGTGGGGGTTATCGGGTTTTATGGGGTCCAGTTTTCCTCCATAGTTATCTGACAAGAAAAAAATAAAAATAAATAAAGGTTATCAGCTCTAAAAGGGAGATCCGTAATTTTTCTTCTCGCCAGCCCTCCAAAAGTCGGGTGGGGGGGGGGGGGGGGGGGGGGGGGGGGGGAGGGGAGGTGGAGGGGAGAGGGGGAGTGGTAAACAACAACAACAAAAAATGCCAGCCATCCAAAAGTCACTCGGGGGGGGGGGGCTGTTCAGATTGTAAGGGGTTCATTTTTCCTCCATAATTCTCTGACAAGCCAAAAAAAAAAAAAAAAAAAGACAGAAAGACAGAAAGACAAAATCAGACAAGGAGGGGGCAGATTTTTTTTTGGTTTTTTTTTTTGGAGGGGGGGGGTCTTCCCCCTCCCCCTCCCTCAGCTACGCTAGTATTCTACATTCTTGTATAACCGCGCTCTCAATATGCTTTGGATCCAACTTGTTGGCCATCATCATATTATAGTGCATCTACTTTGTGTCCAGCACAGATGATTAATAGACAGACTATTCAATGGGCGCCACCACATATCGATTAAAAATCATATCGCGGTCAGGGATCATTATTCTTGAATATCCGTGAAATAGTTCACTCTCTCTCTCTCTCTCTCTCTCTCTCTCTCTCTCTCTATCTATCTCTCTCTCCCTATCTCTCCCTGTCTCTTCCCCCTCTCTCTCTTTCCTCTCTCTCTCTCTCTCTCTCTCTCTCTCTCTCTCTCCCTCCCTCCCTCTCTGTCTTCTTTATTCTCTCTCACTCTCTATTTCTCTTTCTCTCCCTAATTCTCTCTTTCTTTCTTTCTCACTCCTTATCCCTCTATCTTCATCCTTTTTTATATTTCCCTTCTGTTCTCTCTTTCCCTCTCTTTTCATATATATATATCTCTCTCTCTCGCTTTTCTATAACATTTCTATCATTTTGTATATCTGTGTTTTCTCTCCATATCTGTTTGGGATCGTTGACGGTTATTGATACCACCAGTCCTCCTTAATATATTGTTGCAGGTTAATTATTTTTTTATTATGTTTAAGGTTAGGCGACCGTTTGATAACTTTATACTTTCAATAATGTAATTATTATATATAATTTGATCGGTCTCATCAAAGTCTAGACCATGACAAAAAACACTATAAAACGCAAACACTGACGCAGGCGTGTCCTCAAAACGATGGATGATTTTCTAATTACCGTAATTACGTACTATGTATCTTTTTAAACAAACCGTCCTTTGCCTTTCTAACATAGTCGACTTGACTATTTTATGACAATAAGTTTATATATATATATATATATATATATATATATATATATATATATATATATAATTTTTTTTTTGGGGGGGGTGGATTTGTGGTCCCATGTGGTGTCCGAACAATTTCAGCTTTGTTGTGGAGCATTTTGCTTAATTTGCATAAATCAACATGGCCCTATATAGACATATTAAACGGCGCAAGACAACTAAAGCGCACTGTGCGTGTTGTACCAAACGTAATGATACAAACATCATCTTCCCGTCGTTGTATCACAGGTTGTATTGCATAAGATGAACAACACATTTAATCTTATGCGAACTGCCCAAAGCTGCGTCTTCGGCAACAAAATTGAGTCTACATGGGATCACACACAAAAAATTAAAAACAAATAAACTAAACTAAAAAAAAAAATCAAAGAAAATCAACGGAAATAACTCTTATAGGTTCACTATAGGCTACATAGGAAAATCAAATGGACCCCCCCCCCCCCCCCCACATACACACATCTGTCTGTCTGTCCCTGTGTGTCTCTGTCTGTCCCTCTCTCTCTCTCTCTCTCTCTCTCTCTGTCGGTCGGTCTGCTATTCTGTTGTTTGAATATCAGACTCTGTTTCCCCCCCCCCTCCCTCTCTCTCTCTCTCTCTCTCTCTTTCTCTTTCTCTCCCCCATAGATGGGAGAAGAAAAAAAAGGACGAAGTTGGTGTGTAGTATACGATACACTCAGCTGTACTGTACAGGTGTTATCCTTCACGCATCATGACATTTTGTATATACAAGTTGGATTCGTCCCTTTTTCGACTCCTCCTATATGTATTATGTTTTTATTTATGTTGAGCTCTGCTACGATATTCTTTCAAAGTCCTATATCTTCGAATTTACTGGAACTTTTAGATAATGGGAAGACACAGTATACACACTGTGCCGACAAATTCTGCACGGGGGAATGTTTCTTTCAATCCAACCTTTCGATTTTTCTCAGGAGGTTAGGCCTACTTGTAATTATGTTCATCACTCCGCCACTCTATTATACCTTAGTCCAGTGGCGGATCCAGGATTTCTTGAGGGAGGGAGCTCAATATTCACAAAATTTTCTGACAAGCAAAAAAAAGGGGGGTCCTCAGCATTTTTGGGGCCCCCTTTAACTCCAAAAATCTCTGACAAGCAACAACAACAAAAAAAAAAAAAAAGGTCCTCAGCATTTTTGGCCCCCCCCCCCCCCTGGATCCGCAACTGCCTTAGTCACAAGCACAACCGATTCCTAACCGATTTCTTCTCATGTATGTGTGTTGTTGGTGTGGCTGTTCCCCTTTTGTTTTGTTTTGTTTTTGTTTTTGTTTCTTCTTCTTTCTTCCCTTTGTTTTGGTTTGTCTGTTTGATGTTGTTTTTTTTGTGTGTGTGTTGTTGTGGGAGGGCGGGAGGTGGGGGGGGGGGGGTGATGGTGTATGTTCTCTTATTTTTTTTTTCTTTTCTTATCTTTCCTCTTTCTTTTTAATTTGATTCTTCTTTCTCTCTGAAGAAATTGAAGAAAAAAAATGATTTCGTGAAAATGGTTAAAGTTCATTTGCCAGTTTGTTATATGACCTAATCATTATTTAGTAAAAGACCATTAAAGCAATTTAATACTAAATGTAAAACTTCATTATTTTGCGATTTGTTTATGTAAAAATACATTTCAATTGTTATTTTTTCGTAATGAAATGTGTAACTTCATTTAGCCAGGTTAGCAGTAATAATTATGTGAAGATTATTTGTAATATTGTATGAAATGTTTCAAATTATGTACAATTTTATTCATGAGAGAAAATAATGAAAACTTATGAAAACAACAAATTCTTGGTAATTAGGGGCGAGGTAAGTTTTTCGATACGTCTATTGTCGGTCTTGTTAATGTAACTGAGGTATAACTTACTTAACCCTTTCGAGATAATTGACCACATTTTGTGGTTTGCTTAATGACTTTTGATTCAGAGTTTTAAAAAAATATACCAGATGCACGAGTACAAAGAGCAAAATTTTCTGCACACACCATATCCATTATTGTTGCATGACCATATTGCGTTTGATGCTAGGAATTTTAAAAACGAGAATAAGCTTTTAAATCCTTAAATTGGCAACACATTGAGAGGTTCAAAATCACTGTTTTTTTTTAATCTAAATTTACTTTTTTTTCCACTTCTCGACAAAATTCCCTACCATATATGTTGTTTTCAAAAACATTACACCATATTAGAACCATGTAGCACTAAAAAAGAAATATTATTGATGCCAATTTGGAGAACAAAATTTGATCAATTTAACCCTCAGATAATTCCTGTCCAGAAAAGGCTAATGATTGGGCAGTCATTGTTTTCTCCTAATATCGTATTTGCATTGGAATTGCATCATTATAAATACTTTGTATATTATAGTCATACGACAATCAACTTTGACTGGAACACTCGGTCCAGACCGTATTTGAATTCGGCCATGATCTGTATTAGAAGCACACGTAGAATTATTCTCGGTGGTGTCATTTTCAAAAAATACTTAACAATGTGTTTACAGTGTCACTTGATATAAGAAAGTCCCACAATCCGTGTACATATTTCACACATTACTTGCAAAAAAAAAATATAATAAATCCAATTTATGAAAAGACCACAACCTCCTGCTGAGTTAGTACACGCGAGTCTCGACAGGGAGGCATCCGGGTCCCGCCGGTGGGTTTTCCTCACGAAGTTGTTATACTTTTCAACACATTCCTTTCATCACAACAAACATGTGTCAAGTATTCCTAACGAATCAATATCTTTCTCGAACAATCGATTACATGTTGTCGTTTTCGGAACACTAAATCTGGTTTGGAGTGAGTTTGCTACATTTTCGTCCTTCATTCTTTTCATATATATAACGTAACTTACAACAGCTCACCCGTTTCCTTTCCAGATTTTCTTACCGGCTCTCTCAACACCTCTTCCTTCATCCCCCCCCCCCCTTCCCCACTTTCTCTCTCTTTCTCTTCTATCTCCCTCCCCCCCCTCTCTCTCTCTATCTTTCTCTTTCTACACCAACCTCACCTTCTTCTCACCCCCCCCCCCCCTCTCTCTCTTCATCTCCTGCATTTACTTATATTTATTTCCGTACAGATTGAAATCCTCGCAATTACAGTTACTCTCAACGTTTCAAACTAGTCACTTGATGTGACTTTTTGCATATTGATAAAAATTTAATGAATTCACATAAAATCGATTTGAATCGAAACTGGCAAAAATTGAAATCAACGAACACCCCCCCCCCCCCCCTCCCCGAGCAGCATATCGAGCCCCAAGACTAGATAACTCCATTTTATTCGCCACATCCGCAGACATTTGTCACATCTCTTACAAATAAACTAACAGATCTTACTGCGTCAATGCTTTGAGACGAGGCAAATTACTGGTAAGTATAAACATGTCGTTCTCTGGATCGTTGGCATTCGGCTAAACATTAAGGGTTCCTTAAAGAGGTTTTAGACTTGCCTCATCTACTGATAATAAACATACTCAACTTATGTCCATCTACCTGATGTTCAGTTCAGTCACTGTTACATTCTCTATGTTACATAAATAAATTTAAAAAAATAAAATAAAAAAAAAACTTGTATACGTGTGATTAACTGCAGACTAAAGAGAAACTCCATACTGACTGAATGCAAAATTAATATAAACAACCAAACAGACAAACACAAAGCACAATCTAAAAGAGCTGGGTTTTCCAAAAATTGGGTATAAAAAGTGAACATACATGTTTGGTGGGTAAAATTTTTACCAAATATATTGGGTGACATTATGCCCCTTATGATACGTAAATCAACATAAAAAGCCTCCAACTTCGACATGTTTCAATGTCCAGCATTTATTTATTATTTTTTAAGTTGTGGCCCTTGCAGAACATTATTCACTTCTTTGTGTCGCTTTTTCTCGCTTCGTCAAGTTTTCTTATTTTATATTCTTATATTCTTATATCATCACGACAATGACGACTGTCATGATTACTGCATGTACATGCTTTGTAATTGGTCTCCCGTGATTCAAGCTCTCCTGGGGCTTGATATCATTCTGAAATCACTTTCAAACCTGCCATGAATTTTATTCCACGACGGTATTCATTTTGACCCGAATTCAGTGAACCTGTATCAGATAACTCTCTTAGACTCTTAGGATAAAATCTAATCTATCTCTTTGTATCCCGTCTATCATAGGAGTACATTCGCGATCATGTAGGGCTCGTTGATCGAGACATGCCGCCATTCTGATGAGGTATTAGCCCGGTCCAATCATTGAGGGGGCACTGGTGTCATGGGAATGGGGTACCCGATAAAGTAGGGGAAGGATTTAAAGTGGAATTAAACTGGTAGAACTTGAGCATCGCCATCTTACAGTAATTGCTAAATTAAGATTATAATTTTAAAATTATAAATTGCATTTTATTTTGAATTTTGACAAACATCTTGTTTGGATTATAGGCACATTTTGTATTACAAACTACTACTTTTGACTTGCAATGTGGAAAATTGCCTGTAGGTACATTCTCAGGTTGTACAAACTAAAATGGGGCATTATGGGAAAATGAGAGGCACATTTCAAATCCTGTTGAAAGATGGCGCTATTTGGGAGCTTCATGCAGTTTACTGTCACTTTAAATGAGGATCTTATTATCTTCTGTTCTTTGACCCCCATCCCCCATTTTCTCGCCATCTCTTTTTTTACTTCACATTTCGACATTTCATGGGGGGGGGGGGACGCACTCCCCTTATCCCATGTATCTACGCCACTGATCAAGACATGTATCCATATTGATGAGGTGTTATAATGTCGACTTGGAGGGGTAACCTAAACCGACATTGTTCGATTATGACATGATCACGATGATCACATGAATCCCCGAAAGTAACGCCATCAGGTATACCTGATGATGTCGAGTTAGAGGGTGGGAGACACGAATCTGAATCTTCTAGCGTGGATTGGAAGACAATATGTATATACAACCATGGCAGATTTAGGGAAGGGGGAGAAACGGCCCGTGCCCCCTTTGAAATCTATTTAACAAACCGCAAGGACACAACCTATTGTCCATAAATGCTTATTTGTTTCGAAATTTCCCCCACCCCTTTTGTCAAAATCCTGGAACCGCCTCTACAGCCACTGACAACAGGACCTGGGTTTGAAAGGGGAAGGATTTGCTGTCTTCCTTCCATATTAACATTAATGTACCTCATGCCTTTGGGGGCCTCAAGACTTTAAATCCGATATACTCGAAATTCAACGAATAATGTATTTCCAAATGGAATGGCATCGGCTTCGTATTGAACTGTTCAGAAGCTTTAGAGAGGTTGACTCTATAGAAATCGTTGAGGTTTTGAAAATCAGGTTTTGAAAACAACAGAAGATAACGAAATCTTGTTGAATACCAGAATTGTAACTACAGATTTAAGAAATCAAAGTATCCCCTTAAGAAATGTTCTTCTCACTTTCATAAAATACTGATTTTTTTTTTTCAAACATGTTATTAAGAATGTGTGCATTTGTTTTCTTTTCATTTTCACTCTTATCGGTCAACCATGCATTAATGCACCATCTACATTGATCTAAGGAATACAGTCTTTCCTCATACATCAAAGTAATTGTTTCCGCTAAAGCACTTTTTGTTTAAAGATAACAGTAATGAGTATTAAACTAGTAAAGCTAGTCAATAAAAAGGCTATACCTTTAATGATGATCGATAAGTCCACTAAAATGCACAAAATGCCTGATTATCAGGAGAAGTCATGCCATCCTCTGTTCCATCCTGTCTTTCCGTCGGAAGATTCTTCGAGTGCTCCTGAAGTACCATCTTCATTTCGCCTCAGATATCATGTGACCGCCTTACATCACTCTGATATGTCATTGGTAGGAGGTCACATGATAAAACGTAACCTGATCTACACTAGGATACACGTCTGCTAATCAATGGGCTTACCATCATAATTAATTTTAAAATATCAGGGAAGGAGAAGGGGGTTAGTGCGGTGGGCGGTTAGCTAATATACATGTACTTTTATCTCAGGTTCGTTTGTATAATGGCTCTGTTCATAGTCTTTCTTTTCATTTTTCTTTCATCTTTTCTCCTTTATTCATCTTTCTTTCTTACATGTATATTGGTCTTCTTGTTTAGGTCATCAAGTCCCAACTTTCTTTCTTCACATCTTCTTTTTTGTCTTCTTCGTTCCCTTTCGTATTTCTCTTTCTCTTCGATTCTTCAGCTCCTACATCTCCCCCAATCATATCTTTTGTTTTATATTCCCCTCTCGTCGTGGTATGTAGAAGAACTAAACCAATAGGTAACCTAAATTAATTAGCAATGAAAAAATGATATAGGGTTGATCCGATATGTAGATACGAAAGAGGATAAAATACAAAAGAAAATAAAAAGGGGACTCCAAAAGTAGGAGTAACAAAACTTCTCGCTTTTCCTTTTATCAGAAGTGCGACGTTGATAAAGGTTACACAGGCGATGAAATAGGGTGAAACTAATATTTCAATTCCTTGGTTTCATACAAATATTCATATTTTTATCCACAGCGGGAATAAAGAGAGCTTTATTACAGTCAAAACTACGATGACCTCTCTCAAAGAAGGCACACTTCGCAATTCCGTTTTATAGTTCCCTTAGGGGGGCCTTTAGGTATAGATTTCATGTGTAGGCCTTTACATTCAACGACAGGGAGAGAGAGAGAGAGAGAGAGAGAGAGAAGTTTGTGGTGTCAAAATATACTTTTTATAAGACCTCCCTGGACCAAAGTTGTCAAATACAAAAATACTACTAAAAATGGCTTTCTGTTATCTTTTTTTTTTTTTGTCACCGCGCACAAGAAACATCGGTCAAATAACGGTGAAGTTGACTGCATGGTCAGTGTGGTGAAATATCTTAAAAACAAAATCAATGCAAACAACAAGATTAAAAAGAGAAAGAAAAGATGGATGCTATAAAAGAGGTTTTAATCACAGGCTTAATTTTAGTACAGGTACTAGTAATCGTAATGAGGGTTTCATGATCATAGACAATAAACACTATACAAGGATTTTTATCGTAGTCATATTTCTGGTCATAGTGCTATAGCCATATTCGAATTTAAACTCATATAAGGCTTATTTATTCCAGTCCTAGTAAAAGTTCTCGACGGAGTCTTAAATTTTGTCGCAACTGTAGAAAAAAAAAATTTGTTGATGGTGTTAAAGGTGCAAGTATAATGGTGGTAATGGGGGTAACCTCGCTAGTCATAAGGACCGCTATTCATAAGGAGTACTTATTCATAAGAACCGCGATCCATAACGCGTGACTAAATGAATAGCGGTTTTGTATGAATAGCGGTCCTTCTAAATAGCCAGCAAACCATACACAAATTTCCTCGCTATTCATAAGGATCTCCATTCATAAGGGTCACTATTCATAACTATTTGTAAGGACCGCTATTCATAACGCTTGTTAAATGAATAGCGTTTTTTCTATGAATAGCGGTCCTTATGAATAGCGAGCGGACCCCGTGGCAATAGTCTCGCTGTTATAGGCAAATGCGAAACAACCCAGATTATATTTTTCATGTAACAGCTTTACAGCCTTCTCATAAATATATAAGGTTCTTACCTAATTTGCTACTTTCTACGGAAAACAGAAAATTGAAGAAGGAAAATATTGCGGGCAAAATAGAGGGATGCCCAATCGATACGGTTTGAAAAATCGACAGGCAAGACTTGACCGACGTGCTCGCAATAGTGTCGAAGGTTTAATCAAATTGATTAAAACTCCCGCCACTGGCTTTGTTCGGAAATCAGTAGTCTGCATTCCAAGAATTAATTGTTCCTATTTTCTTTTTTTCTATCCATGCATCAAAATGTCACCACGCAGTGGTAATTTGTATCTATATTCTATACGGTTGATGTATATTTACATGCACCCCATCAAAAGTATGTTGCACATTTGTAACAAGTGGTGGTCAAGCATTCGCTAATAATGTATGAACCTATCCTAAATTCGGTATACACATTATGTCCAATTTAATGAGACCTGGATTTTTCAATCCAAGTCATTGACAATGTGAAGTGTACCGTAAGAAATACGCGAAGGTCTTTTTTAAGAAGAAAAAAAAAGAGAATTTTTTGCTATGACTACCTCGTCTCTATATAGATACAGACTATCTCCGTGTTCGGACATTGAACCTGTTGACGATACCTCCTTGGAACAGGACAATGCAGTGATAAAGTGAAAAAGAAGGGGAGAATGGGTAACTTACTTATAAAAAATAAAAACATTGAACGGAAGGGGGAGGGCAAACGCCAGCGAGAATATCTGGCATTGCACTCTATATATTATATAAACATACTCAAAAAAAAAAAACAACAACAAACAAACAAAAGGCTGAGAGATGTTTTCACCGGAGAAAAAGCTATTAGTCTTTCTCAGTTATTTTATTCAAGAAAGATATGCTCTGTAGGCCCTAAAAACTTTGCAGCTAAATTCATGAAAGGATTAATCAATATCTAAAGGGCGGGGAGTGGCTGGGTTCTCAAAATGAGAGATGTAAAGGGTAACCGTAACTGATGAATGCTATACCTTTAAGTGTTAGATTCAGCCATATAAAAAGTTAGACACATGTTGAAAGCCCTTTTAAATGTTGATGAAACAATTTAATTTTAGAGCGTTTTCAACTGATTGTACTCTAAGAGGAGTTACATGAACACTCATCATATTTCGTATTTGTTTTTATAATGACTGTGCGTTATTCCTCATCAACACTACACAAAATATAAAATATAATAGTGGAGATTATGCTTCATTAAGATTTTTTAAACAATGATATAACTATTATAATTAAAGATAACCCTATTCATATTATACATTTACAATCATTTTGAAGAATGCATTTTGTAAATGATTTTTATCAATGTTTTAAAATCTTCCGCGATTCGGCCACTTGCTGCCATGAAATGATAGCAAGACCCTCAAATCACATGATTCTGTTTAATCAAGTCCATTTGAGTGGTGAGTATTTCAATTTAAACACCTACTTCGAGAAGAATTTGCTTTTGAAAGTTAACATCAATTTTATTTTCTTCCATTTATTTTGGCAATATTCATCATCTGTTCAATGCACAATTTGCATGCAGTATTATATACAGTAGTATGGATATAAACAAGAATTTGCATTACAAGGAAGAAGGCGCGATCCTAATGAACACACGCCTGTAGCGGGTACGCCTGGGCCCTGTTTCATAAAACTTGCTTTCACTGACAATTTACAATACCAGTTATAAGCTACTGAAATCCTTGCATCTGATTGGCTGAGAGCAAATTTGTCAGTAAAAATCACTGACAAGACACTTGATGAAACGCCCCCCGCCCCCCTGAATACAAATTACACAAATACAATATAAATTAATACAAGAAAGGAAGAATGGGTAGAATCATTATCTTGTCGAATGTCCTCATAAACTATCACTGTGAGTCACGTGTGAAATTTAAGGAACAAAAAGAATATTAAAATAGGATATTAGGCAATGTTAGGCCTATTTAATTATAAGGGAAATCCAACCTTTGTATTATTTTGATTTGTGTGAAAGCAGAAGAAAAAAAAAATCAGTCAACATTATATCTCTTGCATGCTGTCACTGTTGAATGTCGTGTTTAGTTTACTGGGGTTGATTTTATGTAAGGTAACTATACACAAATTATTTTTTTAAGTCTCAGGTACTCTTTACAAGGCAATCCTCACTTTGTAAAAAGCTCATTTATAATTATGAGAAAGCAGAAACTAATTGAAACATGATGGTAAAAGTTGGAACAAAATCGGACAAACAATAAGAAAGTTGTGATTTTTTAAAAGTTGCAATCACTATACCTATCTTAGGAATGTCAAATTTGCAGAATTGGTACGGTCACTGTGATGTCATGGATGTAGCTTTCAACTTTCCCATTCACTCCAAAACACAACATTACTAAAATGTCAATTTTTCAAAATGCATAACTTTTTTAAAAATGATTTTGTCCTTTTTTGGAGGACCTAAAAGAATGTGCTATCCATGATATATTGTGCTTTAGCCTTCTCATAAATATATAAGTACCTTTTGCTACCTACGGAAAACAGAAAATTGACTGCCCGTAGGGAAAAGACGCTCAAGAGAAAACCGGAAATATTTTGGTGTATGAAAAATGGTAGAGTTGACCGTGAATACGTCAGAGTCGATTCACCAAATCATGCAAATCGCCAATTTGAGATTTGAGATGTAGTGATCTCATTTTTCAAACATTCATAACTTTCTTATTCTTTGTCCGATTTCTTTCAAACTTTCACCATCAAGCTTCAATTATTTTCTGCTTTCTCATAATTATAAATCAGCTCTTCAAAAAGTTAGGATTGCCTTTTAAAGAGCACTTGAGGCCTAAAAAAAATAATTTGTGTACAGTTAGCTTACATAAAATCAGCATAAAACCAACACGACATTCAACGGTGACAGCATACAGGATATATAATGTTGCCTTAATGATCAGTAAACATGGTAAATATCTTTATTTCATGATTGTTTCACTATAATCTGAGACGCTTGTACTAATACCATGTGAATATTGAGCAATTGAAGTTTTTCTTCATCACCACTAGTTTACACAGCATGTAAAAATAAAACTGTCCCCTTTCATTAGTTGACAGTGGTCTTTTCAACAAGAGAAAAGCGTACTGTTTCAAAAGAAAAATCCATTGAACAAAAATAGAAAGTTAAAAAAATATGTTATGCAAGTGACGCTTCTACAGTTTCTGTGTATGGTAATAAATTGATAACACCAATAATATGTATGATTGTCCTTCAATGGGGAAGGGGTTGATTTTTTTTTTTTTTTTTTTTTTTTTTTTTTGGGGGGGGGGGTTATATTTTCTCGATCCCCATTATAAGAAGCAATCATTGACGGGCTCCCACTAGGGTATCTAATTACAAGAGGTCGAGTCACCTGTATTTGCTACCTCCCTCCCGCAAACATAACTCGGTTGTCAGTATAAAGACAGGTGTGTTTAATGCACAGAGTATCGGGTTGGTTTTATGTCCTTGACATAGGTGTATACAGGGGCTGAGGGGGCTACCCCCCCCCCCACCTGCCTTAGAAATAACATTCAGAAAATTTATGACGTAGGTGGAGAATACCCCCCCCCCCCCCCTTGCTCTGAATTTGGACACATTGTATAGGCCTACTCCTTTTCCAACAAAAATTACGGTTTACAAACATTCCTTGCTTTTAAGACGATCCGGGATCCACCCTTTCTTTGCCTATGCCAAAAAATTCAACAACAAAAATAATGTTCAAGACGTTTTCATGTTACAGTTATGAGTATTGTCCAGGATTCATTATCTATGTCCAAAAGGTGCGTTTGTTCATTGCTGTATCATACATGAGAGAAAATAAAACTTTCGGAATATTTACAAAGCCAGAGAAAATATGCTTCTGAAAAACTGAAAAAGTGAAAGAAAGAATAAGCCTCTTATGTATGGCGGGCTACAATATTAACGTAGTGTATGTATGTCTAATATATATTTACAACATCTTTTTGAAAAAATAGGAGGATAAATGCTGGTAGAGAAGAAAATTTGATTTATTTCCTAAACAGCCTTGAAAAAGTATGTAGAAGACTATTCGCTTTAAGCATGTCATAAATATTTGATAAGATAACACCTGGCGTGGTGGTTAAACTATCTTTGATTTCCACTTCACAATGGTACCTACAGGCGCTTATTAAAACAAAAGTATAATATTAAGCGTCTTCAAATTACATGATCTTCATAACAAACCCCAAAATAGGGCTAATCGTTAAAAATCGTAAATTGGTGCTTTACACATTATTTGCCTCCCTCTTGAAATTCGTCTACCGTTTCTCGGCGATCGACGAATTCGGTCAAAATGTTTTTGAGAGGTTTAATGTTACAATCCTTCAGCTTGCGTGATACAGTGGGATCTACTTGACTTTGTATAACTGACACGTACGACCTAAATAGATTGAGCTAATACGCAACATGTGTGACTGTTATAATGTGCTGCGATTAGTGTTAATTCTGAGCTAGTTCATCTAAAAATATTCATGTACTTTTTTTAAAAAATTGAAAAATAACAAGTGGAATTTTGAGGAATAAAAATAGGTCGCCATGTTATCAAAGCCAGTACTTCTTTTAAAATAACAATGTTGTTGATGCATGCAAAGTCCTGGTATTATCATGCCGTTTTGTAATGCACTCAAATCTTGATAGACAATCAGAGCCGAGGCAAGTAATGCGAGAAGAAGTTGTACTCAGCATCCAATTGACCCATATAATTTCATAAAAGATCTATCATTATCATTATAATCAAAAATCTAATTAGCCTTCGTACATTACACTTTGGCTTGCTTGTTTTTCAAATGAAGTCCTAACATGAATTAAATGATACAAGGGAATGTTGTATGCTTCACTTATAGCACAGTCTACTGCATTTAATATTTTACGTGTTTGTTTGTTGAAGGTTTCCTCCGATGAATAATTTAGAACATTTAGAACATTCTCTAAAGCTATTAAATTTAAGAGAGGGAAGGAGGTAATAAGCATAATAATAATCACAGTAGAGCGGTACAGTGTACCAGAATACATTACAAATGAAATTATTGTATGAAATTTGCGACCTTGTGATTTAACCGAGGTTACTCTATCAAAAATTCTGCCTGTACAACTATTTTTTTTTTTTTGGGGGGGGTGCAATCATTATCAATCTGGCCTTGACTATGACAATATAGTCCTAGTACAAAGGAACAAATCGATAATGATTGCACTCCCCCCCCCAAAAAAAAAAAAATAAAAATAAAAAAATAAAAAAATAGTTGTACAGGCAGAATTTTAATAAGCTGCTTCATCTCTGCATTATTCATCCTACAGTATTTTATAACCAATTGCCATTAGATATCAATTAGCTTATAGTTCGCACCTATTTTGGCTATCTGCCATGGCCTCCAAACTGATTCTGATCAGACCCAGGTTCGAAACTAAGTCAGATTGTGACGTTAAAGGTCTATCCCAGACATAATTAATCATATCTGATTGATACACGTCTGTAGAAACCCAATTACACCCATGTTGCCATGGTAGTTGCATAATACAAAATCAGTCCAGGAACTTATCATCAATTTATTTATTTTTTTTTTTTTTTTAATAACACACATGCATACGCTGGCATCAATATGCCTATAGCACTTCATTTATTTGATGTACGATAAAAGAGCAACGTAGATAAAATGCCTTGCTCAAGGGCATAAGTGCTGTGCCGGGGATCGAACGCCCGATCCTCACATCTCCAATCAAGCGGCTTAAAACACTGGACCACGACACCTCCACTGTACATGTACATTATAATTAGAAGTGCTCCCTCTGTTGCACAGAATAGGCCTGCGTTGTAAATGTCTGACCGCGTCTAAATAAAAGAGGGTAAAAGAGTGGAGGTGCCGCAGTCGACATGTTTTAATTGAGTGGTTTGAGCACCTGACTAGAGACGCTAAGGTTGTGGGTTCGAGCCCCGGCACGACACTAATGTCCTAAGCAAGCCTAGTACGGGATGAATATCAACTGAGAATTAATATGAGCCTTGGAATGCATTTCCAAAAACGTACGATTGGCTGTAATCAGTGGCATAGAAACGCATATTATTATTTGTTAATAGCATATACATGACATATATACCCCCCCCCCCCCTTCCCGTACCTAAACACTTACAATACATAATTGTGTGAGTCTTTGGTACTGGCTGTAATTACTTAATGGAGCTACAAAGAGTTTCATTCACTTACTAAAATTAAGTGACAAGCTGATAAAATGGCAAGCTTGACAGGGTGTGTGTCCGGCATATCTCATAATCATGCGTACGAACAACAAAAATAGCGAATGGCAAAAAAAAAAAGAAGAGAAAATGCAGGAAAGTTTGATTAAAAATGAAGAGTATAGATTTCTCGGGATCCTAAGACATTCAGATCACCAACACCTGACAGACTATATGGGTGTAGAATTCGGGTTGTTGACCGCAGATACTCTCAAAACATCTACTCGTCTTACATGCATGCAATTCCGATTTTGAAGTTTTCGTCCGACCTGAAATATTTTATATTCAGTATTTTACTGGCCTTTTTAATGAAGCAGATAACGGATTTCATGACAGGGTATCATTTTTTTATTTTTTTTTTGGGGGGGGGGGGTGGGGGCGTATCCCACTAGACACCTATACATTTCGTAACCAGCACTGAAGCTGTCATTACTTATTGAAATGTTCTGTATTTGACCTAAAATTAATTTACATCACCTTTCAACAGATGCATGTAGATCACATCATTCACATTCAATCATAATCGCGTAAATCATATTTTTAATGATAATACACAGATAATGTAATTAAGCACGGTACATACATAAACATTATTTTATTACAGACTTTAAACTTTATTTACAGGCATTTACATATTTTAAGTCTATAGGCCTATTTGCATTTAAACGACCACTTAATATTACTTTTCAAATAATTGTAGAAAATGCCTCTATTTCATTTTCATTTTCAATTTCTAAATTTCATTCTGCATGCTCTGAATGACAAACTTCCCTAACAAAGTTCGAAATCCGCAATTAAACTTGTGTTATTACTGGTGGTTTACTTTTAAATTATCATTTATATCATTATCTCTATTTTCATATCTAAATGCTATCATACTCTACTTGATCAAGTTACCACCATATTAACTCATAAAATTAATATCCGATGCAGCTGTAGTATTGATTATCAATGATTTTTATTTACAAAGAACCCCCATGAGACGGAAGAATTTCCGCATAAATTGTCCAGTCTCTCAATCATTTTCAAGTATTCAATAACTCTCTGGAGCCGGGGAAATTGGGTAAATATGAACAACCTTTGTGCGAATGAATAAGCAATACCGAAGAGGGTTTAGATTTCCTCTTTTTAGTAAGAGAAAGTAAGAAAAAAATGTAATAACTGGCGTATCCTCATTTCGACCAGATATTGATAAACATGGGCATGATGGGGGATCCTTCCCACATGGGGAATCTGGTAGCGATAGATAGTGATGATGATCATGATGATGAAGATGATTGATCATGATGATGACGATAATGAAGATGATGATTGTGACAATGATTATGATGATGGTGGTGGTGGTGGTGGTGGTGATGATGATGATGATGATGATTTATTGTAACTGCATGTCTGCTAAGACAGAAAGTATATGTTTAAATATAAGCAACGGGGAGAGGTCTACAGTCTTAAATCCTATCCGAGGAACTTGGTAATGAGAATTAATGCCTTTACCAAAGGGCATTAGTGTGTCATTTTGGTTTCTTAACAGGGACATCTCGGTTATACGATATCATTGCTCTACCGCTGCAAACCACTATAATTGATATCTTTTGGGGCCATCAAACGGGGGGGGGGGGGGTGTAGCCGGCTCCATCCTATGCTGGACACGCCACGCTGATTGATGGAATGGGGGTGAGAGATACAGGAAGAACTCACTTTGGAAAAACTAATTACATCATCCTCTCAGACAATGACTTAAGTGGAATATTTCTGGGCGCTTCTCAAATATTTGCGAAATATAAGAAGAAATCGGAGACAGAAAGACAAATACGCGAGAGCAGAAATAGACGGGAATGAATACTCTGTCTTCTGACTAAAGATCTATATTTTCATCTACTTTTGCTTGCCTTAGTCATTGGCGTATCAATGTCATTTGTTTGTTCTAAAATTAAGAAACTGCGTTTCCATTTTATTTCCTTTTTCATAATTAGTTTATCTTTAGAAAATTCTGTTTTGATATGCAAATGGCATTGGGAGAGATAAAAGATTCGAAGTGAGAAGAAAATTGAAAGAGAGAGGGGGAGAGAAGGGGGAGGGAGGGAGGGGGCACACTGGTTACTGTCTGACTATAGGGAAAGTAACATGTAGAGACAACGAGAGAAAGAGGGCGATATGGGAATGTTAAATGTTATGCGTGTTTTATCTGTTTGAATGATTTATACTCTGTAACAATGACTAAATATCATATATGGCGGAAGAAAATATGAGAGCAGTTTAATTATTTTCTTCCAAATCTATTATTAGCCTGTCCCTAATAATGAGCTTGATCTGCATGTAGCGTGGTTGCGAACAATGGGCTCTCAACAGGGGACTCATCGTCCCAATAAAACGCAAACAAGTATACTCCAACAACTCATCATCGCCGGGCCACAATGACACAAAATAGACTTAATTACGGCATTAACCAGCAATACATCAGATCTCTGCTGATAGCGGTGACGAAACTAATTAAACAGACAGTGGCATAGCCTGGGCAGAGCCATTGACGGAACATGGGGGGAGGGGTGGCACTTGTCTTACCAGGTACATGTATATAAAATGCGATAGAACAAATGATCCTGGAAAGAGTGTGGAAGGGGGTCGTGCAATCTTCTTCTCCCTTCCTCCCTCTGTCTTGCTCTCTTTAAAAAAAAAAAGGAAAAAAAAATCGTCATTCGATTGGGGAGAGTAATTGCCCACCCCCCCCCCCCCCCCCGTTAGCTACGCCGCAGTGACCAGATATGAATAGTTTACCCTTAAACCATTGAGTGATTCTGATAATGCAAGACGAGAACTTGACAGAGCTTAATGAGTCATAAAACCGTCGTTATAAACTTAATAAAGAGGAGCAACAATGTAAAGAAGGTAAACGTCTACATAATGTGTGGAATCCTTCTGTCATGCTAAGTACATGTATAGTAAAAAACACAAGGAAACAGAGAAGACAGTCCCTACTCAATGTTTGTTAAAGAAACTTTTATCCGTAAATGTTTTCTATGTTTCATAGAATGGACTCAAACAAATATATGAATTAAGCTTAACAATGCAATCTTTTTGTAGCTTCCCACGAAACGTAGAAGATTAAAGCCGATGGTGTTATTTATTTTGTGTGAGTTGTTGCTGATTTTATGTGGAATATGACAACAAAATATATTTTAAAATGACACAACAAATGATTAGTCTGCTTGCCTCGTATATTTCTAGAGTCAGTTGCAGAGTACTTATAGGGAGGGGATGCGGGACATAAAATAATAGAACGAATAGGATAATAGAAGGAACGGGGTGTAAATATCGGGTCCTCTCGTTATTCATAAGGACTGCTATTCATAGAAAACCGCTATTCATTTAACACGCGTTATGGATAGCGGTCCTTATGAATAAATGGTCCTTATGAATAGCGGTTCTTATGACTAGCGAGGTCACCCCGTAAATATACCCCTGATAGTACAAAAGCTTTTGTAATATAATGGAAAAACACTGCGCCAAACGCCAGCAAATAAAATGTCTGGATACGCCTGTAAGAGTAATCGTTGCTTCATGATATTTTCTCCGAGCCACTGCTTTAATATTAACAGCGACGAGTTCAATGACACAATCGAATTTTTGTTGATGAATTGGATAAATTTACAACCTGCAATTCTTATCTGGTCGGCAATTCAAAGTGACAGTTATTAACTTTGATGAAAAGATCCAGTCCCTAAGATTACTTTTGTGAATTAACCATCACCAAAATTGTGGCCCATACCCTATGCTTACTTTCCCGCACAGGGTGGCGTCTGCTTATTCACCAGATCACCAACACCCATTTTCAACACCCCTCGTCCTTTTTGTTTTTGTTTTAAGTTTATTTGTTTTTTCCCGTTTTGTTTGTTTGTTTGTGTGTGTGTGTGAGTGTGTGTGTGTTTTTTTTTTTTTGGGGGGGGGTTGTTATTTTTTGTTGTTGTTGTTTTTAGGGGGTTTAGCCCCCCCCCCAAAAAAAAAAAAAAAATAAAGAAATAAATAAATAAATAAAAATAAATAAATAAATAAAATAAATAAATAAATAAATAAATAAATAAAAAAAAATCTAGTACAACTTGCAAAAGGTCTATGACATGCGGGGCAACCCAAACATAACCCCCTTCTCCTTCCATATCCTGGGAAGTGCTCGCCCCTCCCTACTTGACAGTCTCTGGATACGCCTCTGTATGATATGCTAGCTCCATTGAACTACTATGCATGGAGGTATCGACAAGAAACTTACCCATAATACACCTTGATTGGTTCTGAATGAGGCTCACTATAATAAAAACAGGGCACAAAATGACCCTTAATAGATTGGAGGTATCATAAAAGGTGAGCTAAGTTGGGGAGGAATCGTTGAGCAATTAAAGTTGATTACGACACAGGAATGCTATAGTGATCCCTCTTTCTCTCTCTCTCTCCTCTCTCTCTCTCTCTCTCTCTCTCTCTCTCTATCTATCTCTCTCTCTCTCAAACACATACAACACACATACACACACAAACACACACATTTCAATATATTATATTCTCTATATTGCGCTCTTTGTTATTTCTCTCTCTCTCTCTCTCTCTTTCTCCCTTTCTCTCTTTTTCTCGATACAAAATAATGAATGTTAGATAATGTGTGAGGCATGTTCGTATAGGCGCGTGTGAAGTTGCTGTTGTTGTTTGTTTGTTTGTTTGTTTGTTTTTGCTTTCTTTTACA
Organism: Heliocidaris tuberculata; assembly: GCA_025618425.1. Taxonomy (NCBI): domain Eukaryota; kingdom Metazoa; phylum Echinodermata; class Echinoidea; order Camarodonta; family Echinometridae; genus Heliocidaris; species Heliocidaris tuberculata. The sequence continues at coordinate 1,942,242 of CM046850.1, forward strand.
TTAGCGTATCAATCAGATCTGCTGATTTACGTCTAGGCACCGTCACCATCCGAAACACTGACTCAGCTTTGAACCAGATACCATCAGAATCATTGAGTAAATTGTAGGCGATGACGAAGGGATGACCACTAGACCCACTCGCATCTCTCTTTGCTCTGTCTTCATTTTATACTGATTATTATTATTCAATGGAGGACATCATTATAATTTTGATTACTCATCGGTGAGACATTGTGAACCATTATTACATTATGTCATTGAAAGGACTATTACGTAATATTCTCTACTGATGTATTCCGATATTAGGTTTCATTTTTTTTCCAATGACAATATATACACATTTGCAAGGTTTCTGAATCTGTCTCTAGACGCCTTGTAGAACACATTTTGTTTTTGTATTGATGAAACCCTGCTTTTGTGTATAAATTTATTAGGTGGACATTTCCTTATTCCATCGTCTTAACGAAATTCTTTGAAATATAGAATCGATTGATTTATCTACACATTAAATTCGATTTTTGCGTTGAGACGGATTTAAAATGTGCGTGTATTTCTGTTCAATGAGCATTCTACAAGTCTTTCTTCTTCTTCCTTTTTTAAGACATGTAAGATCGAAAGCGTAGGAAGTTAAGCACTCTGCTCGAACAAGACACTTTGAATCCACCGTCACACCTTCACGCCGAAACAATCACACATAACACCAATGAATACAAATTTCATCCTCTTCGCAGCCTATCAGCCCAAAGATGTTAAACTTGATTCTCAAATTCAGGATGATTTTTTAACTTCTCTTTTATGTTCAGTCATATTCATGATGATACATTAATTTACAGATGATATTTAACAGTAATTATAACTAAACATATAAAATAGAACAAAAGATTTACACGAAATGACATGAAATATAATCGAATGGGAATGAAAATGAAGGAACATTGAACAAAATAAAAACTGTAAGCTTGTGTGGTGTAACACCTCGGAAATGGATTATTGGCATTAGTGAATAGACATGTTTTTCAATTACTATTATTCTTGACGTCGATATTTTTTTGTCTATGATACGCATACTGGATCATTTTCTCTCTCTTGGCAATTTATATCAAATGCTTCTCATTACTCTGAAATTGAGGGTAAGAAACATCTGCCTAGCTTACATCTATCATCTCCAAGGATTCTTCTGTTTGATACTGTTCCAAGGGCATGAAGGGATTTTTTTTTTTTCCTTTTTTTTCAGAAATGTAGCTGAAATGGCCTGGGGCCTATTTCAATAAAATGAAATATGATCTTCCTCTTTCCTGATGGTAGTTTCCAATTTGGGTTAATATCTTGGTCATAAAATAAATTTCTTCTTTGTCTGTGGTTACTTTCTATAAGCACCTGTAATGGAATGAATAATATTTGATCATCTCATGGCGATGCTTGGATAAAACAGCCCTACAAAAAAACAATTATCATACATTAAAACCCCCCTCAGTTATTTCATCAAGCTTTCGAGCAATCTGTTTGTAAATTGATGGTATTGTTATAGCTTATTTATCATTGAGATTATAAAGATAACATTTTTATTCAATTTTCCGCAACTCGACATCCGACTAAACAATTGACATCTAAAATAATTTCTTTATGTTCCATAATGAAAGAATCTGCAGGTTTCTGGGTTTGTTATATGAGACCATTTTAAATAAAAATCCAACTTTTATAATAATCTTATCAGATAAGTCAAAATTGTGTAAGTTTGAACAAATTCGGACAAAAAATAAGAAAGATGTTATTTTTAAAAATATATATGGGAATTTCAAATTGGCCGAATCAGTATACTGTATACGGTCACTGTGATGTAACGGCGGTCACCTTTCCCATTCGCTCTAAAACACAAAATGTCTGAAATGTTAGCTTTTCAAAATGTATAACTTTGTAACATCTTTTTCTTTTTGGAGGATCAACATTTATAACAATGTGCTATCTACAGAATATTGTGAGTACTGCCCCGAGGGAAAAGGCACTCAGGAGGAAACCGGTATTTAATGATATTTTGGTGTACTACAAATGGGAAAATTCACCGTGAATACGTCACAATCGATTCTCCAAATTGCCAATTTGAGTTTCCCATGAATGTAGTGATATCATTTTCAAACATTCGTAACTGTCTTATTATTCTTCGGATTTCTTTCCAACTTTCATCATTCTGTTTTTCTTAATTTCTGCTTTTACACTAATCAGTCTGTTTGTTGTTGTTGTTGTTTGTTTTTTTTTACAAAGGTTGAACTGCCTTTTAAAGACAAGGGCCTATCCCAAGTTATATTTTTTTTCTGTTTTAGTGATACTTGACACATGGACATGACACTCACTTGCACTGTCTTCTTTTACTTGTATACTAAACATCCTTGTGCGCCTCGGAATAAACGTTCTAGGTAGACGCCGATACACAAATGGATAATTCAAAATAATTTATTAAGGGAATACCCTAATCGTTGATAAAGTGAGATTAAATACAGTTCATTTCCCCTTTTTAACAGACATTATTACTATCACATGGACGTTTTTGTATTTAGTATAAAAATGGGAATCACCATCAGATTTAAAGATAACGATCTGGAGAGCAGTATCCTAATTGCTCCATCATCTATGTAATTAGATCTACAACTATAGCCCTCAGCCATGACAATGGACAATCATGATTAGCCCCAAGTTGACTGCAGACACTGTTTTGAAAAACCTACATCCATTCTATTATCAGTTAATCACTTCTTTAAATCCCAGATCCTCACGTCTGAAAAATGCGTTTGTGTCCCAATTTAGTTTGGTTCAAATACGATATACCTTGGCTGTGTCACGTTGATTAAAGTTAATAATAATTATAGGCATGGCGAGGCAGGATTAAATGTAAAACGGAGGTGTAAGATAAACTGAGTCGAATTATTGATCTCTTTCAATAACCATGGAAGAGAAATAAAAGCAAAACAAAATTGTCTCATAAGACAATAGGATGGAAAGGAAAAAAAACTCAGATATTTCGATTTAAATGTGAATTTGTTAAATTATATACCAGACCTTAAACGAGCAGGGCATTCAAATATCATGGGAAATCTTACAGGGTTGGTTTTACATTTAACTTGATATGAACTAGAACCAACCCAAGTGTCATCGGCAGTATGCGACCAAAACTGACCAAACAATGGCTGACACGGTATACAATAACCAATAAAAAAGAAAGCAGCCCCCCCCCAAAAAAAAAAAAAATAAATAAATAAATAAATAAATAAATAAAAAATAAATAAATAAATAAAAAAAAAAATAATAAAAAAAAATAAAATAAAATAAATAAAAAATAAAAATAAATAAATAAAAATGTATAATTTAGATAGAAAAGAACTTCCCAATGTATTTTATTCAATATTTTCAAAGAATCTCAATATTCATCAGTACCCTACTAGGTCTGCCGGGCTTTTTCATCTACCAAGAACGAGAACATTGATTTCTAATAAAACGTTTATATTTACTGGGTCAAAACTCTGGAACTCTCTCCCAGATCCAATCAGAAATAAAGCCACACATTTTAGTTTCAGTAGAGGGTTTTAAAAACTTTTACTTCAAAAGTACAGTTCATCTCGGAGTTAAAGTCACTCTCTCTCCCTTTTTTTTTTTTTTTTTTTAGTGCAGTTCTGTCTTTGTTCTGTCTTGTTTTTCTTGATTTTTGTCTGTCTTTTTTTCTTCTTTCTTTCTTTTTCTTGTTTTCCTGTGTTATCCTGTCCTGGTTTTGTCCTGTTCTGTCTTGTCAGTTTCTTGTTTTTCTTGACTCTTGTTTGTCTTTTTTTCTTCTTTCCCTTTTCTCTCTTTCTTTGTCGTGTTTTGTCTTGTGTTGTCCTATCCTGGTTTTACCCTATCGTGTCTTGTCCTGTTCTGTCTTCTACTATCTTGTCAGTTTCTTGTCCTCTGAGTTCTGTCTTGTCATTTGTTCTTTAGTGTACAGCATCTTGCTATGAAAATTTTCATCATTATTGATACAGGATTTATGACTATTTAATTAATTATGTTGTTATGAGAGATATGCCAATATATATATATATATATATATATATATATATATATATATATATATATATATATATATATATATATATATATATATATATATATATATTTCAAATATGTATTTTACTTTCAATCTTCCATGTTATAAAAGATAATTATGTTTAATGTTATATTTATTCTTGGGAACCTACACAAACAAGCTATATGCTTTCCAGTAGGTTCCTTTTTCATTTCATGATTTTGTACTTTGTAAATCATATTATTTTGTATTTGGAAAAAATGAAATGAAATAAATCTTGCATCAGTCAATCAATCAATTGAAAAATAAATAAATAAATAAATAAATAAATGAATAAATAAATAAATACATAAAAAATAAACAAAATAAACAAAATAAAAAATAAAAAAATTAAGTAATAATAATAAAATAAAATAAAGTACAGTTTCATTTCAAAACTTTTATACTTAAAGTAACACTATTCACTCCTACCCTACTCGCAATTCCTCCAGTTTTCATCTAGTCAACCCAAAGTTACTGATTTCCCATAGATCAATAAGACACCATGGTCCAGACCTATGGAATTCTCTCCCAGGATTCATTAAATCCTGTTGTTCCCTTTACTCATTTAAAGCCAAAGTTAAAACGATGTTACTATCTGAATATACAAGGTAAAAATTTTGTGTCAACTCTTCAGTCTTTTTCACAATGTCGTCATTTCTATCATTTTAATCATAAGCGATATCATTATCATCATCATCGTCATCATCATCATTATCATCATCATCATCATTTCATCATCAAAATCATCATCATTATGCTTTTAACTTAGGATTTCAATTATTTATCCATTCTGCTTATTAAACATATTTTAGCTATTTCATAATATTTGTCTGGGGCTGCCATATTCTCATTAAGCAAATTGCTTATAATGGCAGTCCTTCTTCCGCAAATGATTTTATATTTGATGAATTACAATAATTTGACAATTGATCATTTCGTGTTTGTTTTTTGAAAAATGACTGTTACATATACTTGTTTATTTATGATTCATTGTCAAAAAAGTACTTTTGTATTCTATTCTATATATGTTACCGAAAAATGTTGTACTTATATGAATGCAGAAGAAAATAAATCAAATCAAATCAAAGTACAATTACCATTCCAAAAAAAGAAGGACCAAGAGTGATTATGTCTTAATTGTATAGAATGATACACGTTCATTTAATCGTCTTAACCTTGAGTTTGGATAACAAAATTGCACTGAAATAGAAACAGGCTTATTTTTGTTCATCAGTTATTGTTCATCATACTGCAGATGAGTTGTAATGACCAGCAAAACAAATACTTGCTGAAAAACACAACCCACATTTTTTTTGCACAGTAATGGAGCTGCGTGATATGTGCGTGGGTCAGGAAAACTAAATTAATTTCCTCATTGTTTTTTTTTTTCCCTTTCTTTTCTTTTTTGCCCAAGAATCTGCGAGTCGTGGACATTTTTGTTTTTGTTTGGGTTTTTTTTCCGTTACAGTTCAGAACAAACATTTGCTCATCACATCCACCGAGTGATGGACTCCTTACAAATTATTGATACATGGACCTTAGGCTAAAGCATATCATGATACGAAGTGTGCCTTTAAATGACATTTCTGCTGATGATACATGACATCTCATCGCATCCACTGAGTGGCGGACGCCTCACAAAGAGATACATAGACCTTAGGCCAGGAGAGAAAATTGACACGTTGATTTGTCACTAGGTGTGATCATTGATGGGAATGGGCCGAGGTATTTGTCACGTTCTGTGTCGTTCCCAGAGTGGCTATCGCATAGCTACATGGGACACTGGGGTACGCTCCCTCATCCAGTGCACACACACAAACACACACAAACAAACAAAAAAAAACCAAAAAAAACCATGAAACTGAAAAGAGAATAAAGGAAAGGAGTGTGAAAAGTAGCGTAACAACTATGATAAGGCCTTCCTTCTGCAACACCTCCTCCGATCAAAAGCTTTTTTTGAAATTCGCATTTCATAGGGAAACTATTAAAGAGCGGTGCCCCCCCCCCTCCCCCATGACACAAGGTGCCCCCTTAATGTCTTAACCCATGTTTACGCCACTTCAGAGTGGTGTTGTTCTCACCTAGACTGATGTCACCCAGCCAATCAAGCTAACAAGCCCAGGCAATCCTTACCCATAACAGCGCACCAGGTTCATTGCAACTTGGAGCAATTATCTTGATCGTCTGTCTCAAGGAGGCCATTAAAGACAAGCTACATGGCTCTGTTACACATATACCAATCAGGTCTCCTTTGAATAGTTCGACTATGAAGAGCAAGTCCATATCTGACAGTATGAAGTATTATATTTCTGAATACATTGGCCATGTCGGTCACGGTCTACTGTACTTTTTCATCTGAAAATGTACCAGTAGAGAGATAAATCAATAGCGGTTAGGGGTAGATATTTTGCACACCCCATATTTCATTTCTATGCATATATTTTCACAAAGATGCCCGCTTTTTACAGAAACCAGTGACATTTTTGACAATCGAAATATATACATATTAAAACTAAACTAGTTATTTTGGTATAGGAAGAACTAAAAATGCCCATAAATGATAGCACTTTCTTCCAAAATATCGAGAGAAAAAAATCGAAGCGCATTAGGGCGTTACACCACTATGTGATATGATCCATACAGAACGGCAAATATTACTATAAACCTAACCTCATTCCCTTACAATGTTAAATAATTTTTAACATTTAAGTGAAACCCTCAGCAACATATGTCATTCAATACATACCCGTGTAACATGTGGATGAAATCAAGAGTAATATTCCTCCCATTCATTAACTGCTTTTATAAATAAACCGTTCATTTATGCATTTCTCAAGGAATTGTTGAGATGTCAAAGTAAATATATGACCATTTGCAACGCCTAATGGATATGGGGAGCGTTTAGCTGAAATCATTTTAACGAAATGTAAGCAAGGCAAATGCCGGGTACTGGGAATAATTCGAAATGAAATGAAAGTATGAGGAAAATAAAGAAAAGGGGTTATCAAACCACTACCAGTTACGCGCTACTTAAGAAAAAAAAAACTGTTGTATTTTTAAAACTCAACGTTTCCCCCTGTAATTGCAGTATTCTTTCTTCCACCTATATTTAGTATTGCTCTAAGGTATATCATGACAGCATACCGGATGCATTATTTATATATGGCAATATATATATATATATATATATATATATATATATATATACTGATGAATGAATATTTAAATAATATAATAATATATCAACGATTCTCTAAACACGTTAAAGATAAAGGTGAGTTCTGGTCAAGTAATTCACTGAAAAGGAAACCGTCTCAACGCAATTGGGAAAGGTTGACCATGTCTACATTAGAATTGGTGTATGCTGTAATGTTTTGGAATCATCAAAATGATAAGAAATTGACCTAATCTCACTAAAAAGCACATGTATTGCACACAGAAGTGGGTATATGGGACTGCATTCACATGTGGTAGCTATTTCTCGTCACATCCTCTTCAGGGGACGTTTCTACAACAATGTTCTTCCAAACTGACATAAAAGGAGTGAGAAAGCTCACAATTTTTTAAATTTTTTAAAAATATTTCCCAGAACTCAACCTTCTCTTTAAAGATAACCATTGGAATCAAGTTTGCCAGGACACAAATGAAAAAGTTTGCACATTTTCCCTGTGGAGCATTCCAGTCATTCATCATTTTACAGATGCGCACAATGTTGATCGTACTTGGGTAGAGAGAAACAATGTAAGTAAAATGTCTACTCCAGGACATAATTAGTGCTGATCGTACCAACACACCTTGCATTTCCAGTCTTATCCACTCGATAAGAACACATCTATACCAAATCAGTATATATATTAAATATTACATGTCTACATATTGATAAAAGCATTTCGCCCGATGTCCTTGCAAGTAATCAGCCATTTTACTGACTAAAACACAAAATTGCGACTGGCACAGTATGAAATATTCAACGAAACAGAATCCAGTTACTAAAATGGATGGGTAAACTACACCATGAAATGCTAGCTTATAAACCACTTCAACCACCAAATTTAATGATTGCACCAAGGATATCGATTTCTCTTAGGAAATTCAGTTCCATATATGCCTCATTTTTATTTAGCACAAATATGTTGCGTTCTCTCTCTCTCTCTCTCTCTCTCTCTCTCTCTCTTTCTCTCTCTCTCTTCCATCATCCCTCTCACCATCCCCTTGCTTTGACCCCCTTTCTTCTCTCCTTTTCTCTTAGTCTCTTTTCCTTTCTCCTCCATTTTGTGCTTCTTTCTCTCCCTCTCTCTCTTTCCCTCTCCATCTCTCCGCTTAGCCCTTCTTTATGTTGTTTTCCTATATAGTAAGTCGATTCGATCCTTTAATTTTGACATCGAAATTCGTTATTCTTCCGTCTTCCAGTATTACAAAACACGAGAATGAATATGGAGGGAAGAATATAGGAGGAAAAGTAGAAAATGAACTTGAATTCCAATGAGGGGGGGGGGGGGTGTGGATAAGGAGAGGAGTAGAACTGCTAGGATGCTCGAGGCGAAGGAGAAGAGGGATGATGAAGAGCTATACAGCGGTTTGGAACGAGCAACGGGACGACGAGGGCACTGATCCGTAAGAGGGACAAGAACCCTCTGAGGATTTTCTCTGAAGTGTTTGTGAGTAGACCAACCCAGGACACAATTCACTTCATTATTGTAAAAGGGTTCAAAACCCGCCTCGTTGAATGCACTCAGATGAGACAAGGCGAAAGTGTTTAGTGGTAGTCGTCGATCATGCATATCCAATCATTGCAAGCAATGTCACACATTTCAACTGTATTCACATTACTCTCATGCCGCTATCTAGAACAAAATAAGTATATATTCAGTTTATTTGCTAAGGGGAAGTCCACTCCTAAAAAGCCATTCGTACTTTTGAATAATTATAGAGAAGACTTTTGAAAATTGGAGCGAGATAATGTTCAGAATCGTGAAAATAGGCCAGTTGGAACTATTGTCATGTTTGCGTGTCATGTGAATCTATTTTTATCTATTACATCTTTTGAATTAATTTTCATATAAAAACTCAATAAGTATAACGGAATAACCGTACTCGCTCTCTTAAATGACATAATTAATCTGATTATCTTGGGAGTCTCACGTAATGAAACGAACATGATGAAATATCTTAAAGGAAACCAAAACCCAAGCAGAGAATCTGTTATTGGAAAGTGAGAATTCAGAGAAGCACTTTACAAAAAGTTTCATTAAAATTGGTTAAAAAAGGAGAGAGTTATGGAAGTTTGAAAAGTCTCGTTTTACTTTCTATGGGGATCCTCAAATTGGCAAAATTGTTTCAAAATGGCTGATTTTGTGAACAACTCTCCATTTGTTTTGTACACAGATTTTCAGATTTTCCCCATTATCTCTCAGGGTGCTCCTTGTCTCCTCCTGAACTCGACATATGTGGTGTAAAATACATTTTCCCATTATATATGTTGAGCTCAGAAGGAGATTAACTGCACCTTGAAAGATAATGGGGAAAATCTGAAAATCTGTGTACAAAACAAATGGAGAGTTGTTCACAAAATCAGCCATTTTGAAGCAATTTTGCCAATTTGAGGATCCCCATAGAAAGTAAAACGAGACTTTTCAAACTTCCATAACTCTCTCATTTTTTAACCAATTTTAATGAAACTTTTTGTAAACTGCTTCTCTGAATTTTCACTTTCCAATAACATTGATTCTCTCCTTGGGTTTTGGTTTCCTTTAAATCTATAACTTCATATCAAACGATGACATATTAATCGAATAAAAATCAAATCCAATTAATTCATGAAATGCTTGATTAGTCTGTTGTTAGTGAGCAAAAAAATAAGACAGCTAGCCTCCCCTCCCTTCTTGTTATCCATTCGTATTACTTCCTTCTCCTCCTCCTCCTGCTCTCTCTCTCTCTCTCTCTCTCTCTTTCTATCTTCATCTAGATATTCTTCCACCCTTCATTTCTCTGAAGTTTCACGCACACTTTTCTTAAGTCATTTACGGTCGACTACCCATCATGCTTTTTGCATAAGCAAATGATGTGAGTGACTTATTAATAGTAAACGGAGACAGCGCATAAGATGGCCTGTACAGAACTTCAGAAATTCCTGGCCGACTTAAAATGAAAAAAAGTAGATCTGTCATGACATAGCGAAGATGGAAAATATGTCATCACCGGTTGCGATGTTGGTTAAATAATAATCATAATACTACCGTTTGTTGTTACCATGGTTCCAATGAATGATATCCAATTCGAAGTGTTAATATACATTATATACGGTTAATAAAATTTCAGGGTAATTATTATGCTAGTGGTACATCAAAGTCTGAATACCTCTCTTGACCTTAAAGTGATTTGGTAACTTTGTAGAGGCTGAATAAAATATGGTGTAAAAATGAAGCCCAGGAAAAAAGAAGCACTTCAAAATCATCATGTGCTTCACAAAAGTAAACACATGCAAGTGACCGGAAATGCCAGACTCATTTCCCCCCGTAGACTCAGTGTTAGACTAAAGCGTATGGCCATACGCTTTCGTAAATGGGAGTATTCAGTATTATATAGAGTGGGCGTTCTTCCCATGTTAGCGACGTGCTTTAGAGCTGACTCCCATTTACGAAAAAATTAATGTGTCAATCATATTAATTAATACATTTTGAGGAGTATCCACTACATCATTACGGCAACAAGTCGTTCATAAATGTACATGAAAGGCTGAAAGAGAAAGTATGATAAAAACTCCGAGTAGCAGTAATTGAGAACTTGGGTGTTTAATAATAATAATAATAATTATGAGTATTTATATTGCGCCATGTCTGTCAAAAATGACACTCCTGGCGCAGTTAAGAGAGAGAGAGAGAAGAGAAGAGAAGAAAAAGAAGGAGAGAGAGAGAGATAGCAAGAAAGAGAGCGAGATATGGGGCATATTACTGTTGACATGGAAATACATCTAAGTTGAGTAGGAGATAACATAAAATTATTATACAATGATTCATTATTACACAATTATTATTAACAGGAAACAAACAAAAGAAATATTACAATTTCAAATTAGATTGCATTGACTAAGTTGAACTAAGATATTACAACAACAACAAAAAATGGTTAAAGCTACAAATTACAATAATGGGAACAAGTAGGATTTAAGCTTAGATTTGAATTGGGAGTATGAGTTCTCATGACGTAGGTAAGGCATATGGTTACGAGTTGGTAAAATAGCATCAACAATGTCCTCGAGCTTTTATAAAAATGTAGTTTACATAATTGCTTTTAAAAATTGATGTGCAGTAACCAATTTTCAGGTATCTACTCAGGATTACATCCAATCACGGAAATGTGATTTGCAGAGAGAGAAATAGAGAGAGAGAGAGAGAGAGAGATCAACAACAAACAAACAAACAAAAACATGGAGCAATATGATATGAGCAGGTCTGCTGAGTATGATGATGAATTGTAATACTAAAGTATCCTCATTATAAGCATCATCGTTTCCTCTTCCTACTTTTTCGCTCAAGATTTAGTAGTCAAAATATGAATTTAAAATGCGATGGAATATCAGTTTGTATCCCGGTATATGACAGTGTGCTCGTTTAAAGACCAACTTTCAAGAATTGATTTCATGTAGTGCATCTGCTTCCTATACATGTATACTACTACTACACTTTTCACTGCTCCCATGATGTAATGATCATGATGATTGTGAAATAAAAATAAAAGGAAACTGAAACTGTTTCCATGCTCGATATGTTTTTAACTGAAGATATTATGCTATCAAACATCAAACCTCAAAGAGGACAAAAAGTACCTTTATAATTAGAGTTCTCTCGTCCACGCAGTAGATGGTGATTGAGTCATTGAGTCTCTGGCAAGGATATACAGTCCTGTTTTCCTCTTTGTTTGTTTGCTTGCTTGTATCTTATAATAACCCATCACTAAAATAAATTTTATCGTAGGATGTGATTATTTTTGATGACTCATAATTCTAAATTGGGAATTAATGGAATAGCCAGGGCTGTTTATTTGTTGAGTCCTACCATAATACTTAAAACATAAACTCTCCCATGGGGTGTTAAGTGCATTGACCTCTGTTGATATTATTTGTTGGGAAAGTCCAAGGTCATTTTGTGTTCCATACGTTTCCAAGTGAAAATATATAATGAAAATATTGAGTCAGCGTTGAAAATATCATTTTCCTTGACAGTTTCTTTGATAATCCAAGCTATAGTAGGACTACTGCCTTCAAACAATCACCAGCTTTTAATAATGGCTATCTTCTTAGTTAAAACAGTATGAGACTTGCCGCCGTATGATATGCTTTAAAATTATACTGCTATGTCATCCGTAAAGCCGTGTACTCACCGCTCAATTATAAGAGCATATAATACCCTGGCCATATTGATCTGTAGCAAGAATGATGCTTTCACTTGTAAACTCAATCAAAAAGATATCTACAAGATACTTCATTCCAGGGTGTGAAGAGGCGCCTATGAACTTTGGCAAGACATTGTAATATATTTGCCACTCTCGACCCGGGTGCAGCAAATTTCCGTTCAGACCAAGGAATTTCTTGAATGTTGTGAGCCCCGCAATCAGCATGATCAGTAGAGTAGCTAAAGCTGGGGTATAATGGGTGCCTGTATCTCATAATTATCTACCACGTCTAATATAACATATCGTAACAACAACAGAAGGAACTGGCGAACTTGGCCTACTTTCTCACAAATGGAATTAACTCGCTATAACCATACCATGTAATGACGTAACATTCAATCTTAAGGACTTGAATGATATCTGACCTGAAATCAATGCATTGCCATGGAGTGAAATCAAATTACAGGACTTTCAGAAATTGCCTGATTTGCAATTCAGTCAAATATCACGTACCATAGTAAGCTCTTTCTGCCCCTTTTCACTCTATCTTTCTATCTCTCTCCCTCTCAATCCCTATCTTCATTTTATTTTTTCTTTCGCTCCCTCCTTTTTCTTTCTTTTTTGTTCTCTCTCTCTTTCTTTAAAATCTATATTTCTCTCACCCTGTATTTTTCTATCTCATCCCCTCTGTATCTCTGTATCCATCATCTTTGTTTCTCTTTCTCTTTCTAAATATATTTCTGTATCGTTTAACCCATCAGTTTAGAGGTGTCGTAGCCGAGTGGTTAAAAACACTCGACTGGAAACAGGGAAACGCGAGGACCATGGATTCGATACCGGTTACGCACTTATAGCTCTGTTATCGTAATAGTGTTTGGCATATTAATCATGTTACACACACATGTCACACACAGGCACACTCACTTTATTTCACTCTCCTCCTTCCTCCATCCTCCTTCATTTCAACCTCCTTTGTTTCTACACCGTCTTGCACTTTCACTTTACTTTCACATTTTGGTTTTCTTGTGGGATGAGGCAATTGTCCTTCTACCTCAACTCACTTATCAACTATTCGCTTCTCGTAATGATGCTTTATGAAATTAATATTATTGAACGACACAATCGTGATTAAGTTATATAAGTTTCTGGAAATGTAATATACAATTTTTGCTTTTAAACATGTCCAACTGTTTTCAATCACTTAGGTCAATATTTGTGCATCATGATATAATTTACTTATTATATTGATATTTAATTATGTGCCCATATCTATGAAAAACACCATTGTTATATTATTGTTGTTATTGTACATATTTTATGTTATGCACTACAGTGTTATGTTAATATGATTGAAAACAGTCAATTCACAAAAAAAAATCTTAAAATCTGAATCTGTAATCTGTTTGTGTTTCTAAAAAAAAAAAAAAAAAAAACCTTTGTTTCTTTTTCTCTTTCTCTCTCTTAATAAATTTCTGTATCGTTTTAATCCATTATCTTTGTTTATCTTTCTCTTACTCTCTATAAATATATTTCTGTATCGTTTTAATCCATACTTTTGTTTCTCTTTCTCTATCTAAATATATTTCTGTATCGTTTTAATTCTTCATCTTTGTTTCTCTTTCTCTTTCTCTCTCTAAATATAATTATTTCTGTATCGTTTTAATTCATCATCTTTGTTTCTCTTTCTCTTTCTCTATCTAAATATATTTCTGTATCGTTTTAATTCATCTTTGTTTCTCTTCCCCCCCCCCCCCCCTCTCTCTCACTCTCCTATTCTGTCTCCCTTCCTCTGTATCTCTTTAAGACTCCTGGGGAGTGTTTCATGAAAGGAAGTTGTCGGATATTTTATCCGACAACTGTTATAAGCTACTGAAATCCTTGCATCTGATTGGCTGAGAGCAAATTTGTCGGATAAAATATCTGACAAGTCCTTTCATGAAACCCCCCCCCCCCCCTGTTCTCTTTACCAGGTTTTATTACTCGCCTCGCTGTCTCTTCCCTATATAAATACCCCTCTCTATGGCCCGAATTCACAAAGGAAGTTTGGTTTAAACCATGGTTTAAACCCCCTCCTGGGTTTTTTAAGCGTACGTGCGCACGGAATCCGATCCAATCATATATTTTCTTTGAGCGCGCGCATGGGGTATGTGCGCTTATTTACGCTTATTTTAGTACGCTTACGGAGGTTTAAACCTTACCCATGGTTTAAACCTCCTTTGTGAATTCGGGCCTATATCCCCCTCCATCTATCTTCCGTTTTTTCTATTCATTTTTTTATGCTTGGTAATCATGGTAATGTAACTATCTTGTTATTTCTCAACCATACAAGCATGACCGATGACAGAAGAGATAATTATGTGCGTATGGTGCCATTTTCATCATGGTATTTATTTTTTTTTTCTTCATAACTTCGCCTCAAAGTCGTGAAGCAATGTGCGATCAACACAAAAGGATTTATCTTCTTGCTTTTGTTGCGCTGCGAGTAAAAACTTCGTTATTATGTGAGACTTTTGGCGAGAAGGTATCACCGGAAATGAATAAAAGGAGAATAGTCTCATCATCCCGGTATCAATCCGATCACCTTACAACTTCTGTGTGTAATAATGGATAGGGTCCCATTTGTCATACATCTGTGATTCCCCATTATCACGAAGGTTAAAGGAAGAATGATCTATGGTGTTTTATGGGGGACCGACGAACAAGGTTATCCAGGTAAATAGGTGTTATTTGACAAATTGTATACAAAACCCTTTTCACACGCCCCGTAACAAGAATACCTGTCGAATACAATAGAATCCTTCGCATGTATTCGGAAAGGGTATTCAACGATAAAGAAAATGATCTGTTTTGACATGTCACAAATAGAGATCTCGAAATGAAGGCATGCATGAATTGAATAATGCATGGTTTAATTATCGATTAATCACGCTACGCAGCTGTCAAAAACAGCTTATCTTCCGCAGCATGGTCTCTAATGGGATGTTTTCAACAGCTAAACAGTTATATTGCATACTCTGATCACTTATGATGCTATGAAGCAGAAAATATGCCTTTTCAGTTCCAATCTATTGGCGTCATTTTTTTTTCTTTCTGCGAAGCCTCGAACTTTGATTCCTTGCTGAAGGTTACTGAAAAAGTTACAAGCAAGGCCTGATTTCTAAACTTTATTCTGTCTCTAACGAGGCTGCATATTTGTCATGTTTGTGGACGCTTCTTGGCCCAGGGTAAAAACATACCTGTTGAATTTTTGATGACAGTTTTCAAACACGTTCTCAATGTGTTTGCATAGACCGTGTCATGACTGTATTTATGTGACCCAGGGAGATATTTACCTTCGTTTCACTTCCCGACAGAATAAGTGTCGAGAAAACCACTCCTTGGGCGTGAATATTGGAGGGTGGCGTGAGGAAAGGTTATACCAAGTCTTGCAGTCAGTTGACAGGCAACAATTCTTAGAATTGCCTTCCATCGTTTTACCTGAGTAATGCATCTTGTTGGCATTTTATGATATAAAGTAAACCTGTCACAAAATTACTCTGTCTTGAATTATATCCTTAAGACTTTCAATTAATGTTGTTTTAGAACCACATTAATGCAACTGTCAAAATTGTTTTGCTCCACCGCATTTAATACACGGCATTATTTACCATAATATATAGGGGAGACTGGGGTAATTGTGGCCCCAGGGTAATTGTGGCCCCTTTGTCTTGAGAGCTTGTAATTCTTTGAAGCATCACTCCATGATAAATATGTTTGGCACATGTCTAGCTGAACTATTCCTCCTATTAAATCAGAAAAATCAGCCCTCTAGCTCAAAGTTTGTGAACAGGGGGGGGGGGGGGGACCCAAAACGTACGACAATCCAAATTTCACTAGCTGGAAAGTAGCAAGTCTACTTTACATTTTGGGGTGTGGTGTCATTAATTGAAGTTATTAAGATGACTTTTTTGGTTGAAATAGGAAGGGTATGAACTGAGGAACACAATAGAAAAACTTCATCTTAATATTTTCAATAGCAGGGCTATACAAAGGGGTCAAAGTGAAAATGTCGCTCAGGGTGATTGTGGCCCCCTGTGCATTAGCAGTGCAAAGTGCATGGGTCCCCCCCCCCCCTTTTTTATGACACTGTCGATGCACGATATATGTGTGATTATATAATTGTTTATTTTAGCAATTTGGCTAAGCCAATTATTGATTCAATGACTGTTAGCTGATTTAAAGTGTATCAGCAACACCTGGCATTAGTAATTATGGATTTCCATAAGAAAATTTCCGAAAATCTATAATATCAATTAGTCATGACCAATAGGGGCCACAATTACCCCGACCCACGCCAATTTGACCTGCTTGACATTATGCTAATAAGCATCTTAATGAATGTAATTATGAAAAAAATTGCTTTGGGATGGATAGCTGAAAAGTTTTTCTAACATGTAAAATATTCAACCATATCACTTATGAATTTATTGCAGCAATCGAAAAAGTGATAAGGCGGTCACAATTACCCAAGTCTACACTACAGTATGTGCCATTTCATCATTTAAAAACAATATCAAACCCAATAAAATATATTTCCTTCTCTTGGGGAGAAAACAAGGAACTCTACGAAAAATAATCAGTATTTTCTAAAACTGTAAACCAACACTGTAATAAAGAAACGTCACACCAAAGTTCTACTTCCATAATTTAAAGATAGAGTTCTGGTCAGGTAATTACTTTATGAGAAAAAAAATGTCTCAAAGCAATTCAGAAAGGTTGATCATTTCTACATAAGAAGTTTTTTATACTGTGAGGTTTTGGAATCATCAAAAATGTTAAGAATTTGGCCCTGTAAAGCACATGTACTGCACACATAATCATATGGGAATGCACACACAAGTGGCATGAATGTTCGGCCCGAACATTTCACCTATTTCTCGTCATATTTCGAATAAGAGGGCAATTGAAGGGCTATCTTTTCAGAGGACATTTCTAGTAGCTCACGAATTTTGTTCCACCTCTCCCAGAGCTAAATCTTCTCTTTAGGACAGTGCCACTGAATCGAAGAACGAGTGTACGTCGTCTCTTCACTGGATATAGACCATTTGATTTCTTGCAGAATAATTGACAATGTAAGAGCAAGTGAGACTTGGATCAGGAATGGCTCAAAATCGAGACAGATTGTCAAACAAAGTTAGTTAGATGTGAGTCATTCAACTGATGTTTCCCAGTTATTCAGGTTGTTTATTCCTGAACCCAACCACAGGAAATGGTCTTAAATTAAACGAGGGTAAGTCCAATAATTGTATGGATATTACTTGCCCCATGACTCATATTTAATATTAAAGATGAAATAACATGGACAATATAATTTTACATGAATTTGGGATTGGAGTATTCGTCAGAGCACAAGCATAATGGAGAGTACTCATTCGTAGTAAAACTGTCATCAACTGATTTATTAACATATTGGAAAAAATTATATCCCAAGATATCGGCCCGAGTCTCAAAAGAGAAACACGAAAACATTATGATATATACGCCACAAGCTTTGCACTTGCCTAAAATACATGAAATTGTAATAAGTCAAACAACATGAAATTCGTTTGGAAAATGTCTTTGAACTAAGTTGAGTAAAAGTTTCCCTCATGACCACGTTGAATCAATGCTTGAATCAAAGTCAGTTTTACACGAAGCGTCATTTGTCTGAAATTGGACTGCGTCAGCGACTTGACGCACCGTGTTAAGTCGATAATTTTTGTACAACAGCGAACAGTGCAAACGATGCTTTGAATAAATAGCGCATGGAATAATTTCTTTCCAGGCTTGATGAGCGCAGTTAATGCCGCAATCGAAATGACGCATCATGTGCAAATGGCATTAGTCTATTCTGCTAAAGTCAGTCTTTGTTATGTTGAGTATGATGAGTTTGTGAAGTGACACCCTGCCAAGATGTACTTTTCCAAACATACATTAAAATCAGTCGTGTCAGTTTTTTTTTTTTTTTTTTTTTTTTATAGTTTTTTAGTTTTTTTTTTTTAGGTATATTCGAATTGAGCAGAAGTCGAATCCACAATTTCACATAACAACAATTCATTTATAGATCATACAGCAGATTCCAAAGGTTTCATGCTGCTGTAATTGCCAAGGCGACTGTGAAGTACACAGCCTGATGACCAGATGACTATAAATACATCTTTATGGCTGACACAGTTCGCTTTCAAACATATCAGAAGGAAGAGCAAACTCAAAATTCATGTATTGTACTCGTTTGTGAGATGCAGTTATGGATTTATTATATGCAGCTTCCTTTCCATGATAGCATTCTCTGTTACGTTGTCGATGTCATGATAGACATAATTTAGCATCGAAACGTCAAGGTGTTTAATGGAAATTGCCTACACGCATTAATCTTTAACATTGTATGGGTGTGCATCACTAGTAAGAGGTTTAGATAAAATTATGCTAACATTTTGATAAACAGATATATATCAGACACAGCTTTCCGATGATATTACTAATTCTACATATCATTACATCCAGCTTTAATATTTTTTTTTGTCGATGACAAAAAAGTAGCGTTAGAAGAATAATTAAGGTAAAGAAGTAAAGAAATTGTACAAATATGTGTGTGATTTTACTTCGTCAGATCGTTCATTGTCAGTTTCTTAACATCAGTAAATGTAAACATCGTTTTTCAGGCAATCGTGACACATGATACATGTATATGCATTAAATTTTTCCACAAAACACCTTATCTATTCACGTGTTTATCTATACACAGAGAAAACGCTGTTTAAAAATGCAAACAGTTGTTTACAATAAGAAGTTAAGAACTGAACAACCCGTTGTACAGTTCATATTGTAAACAATCTGTTTAAATATTAAACAGGTTGTATATTAAAAGTTTGAAATAACCTTTTAAACAGAGTTTTTACTGTGTGTATACACACTCACGAACACACGCGCATAACTATATTTTGGGAAACGAGCTTTAAATAGATCCAATTTTTTTGTTGATAATAATAATAATGCTACGGCTGATGCTTTTTGAATAAAAGTTCATCGTTTCCCGATGAAGATATATTGGCGAAAATTCGAATATTTACTACTCTTACAGAAATATGTATTTATTTCGATTCCTTCGTATATATATATATATATATATATATATATATATATATATAAGTGTTTGTGTATAATTATAATAAATATATTTCCTCTCTCTCTCTCTCTCTCTCTCTCTCTGTCGCGCCTTCGCTTTTGTTCAGCAACCTCTTGTAATAGCAAGTATGGCATAGGCCTAATGTATGTGATAATATCTGTTCATGCGTGTTCATTTTGTTTGCATGTTTATATGTGCTGATTTGTGTATACACGACACACTTAGGCCTTACAGCTACAGCATTGCCCCCAAAAATGGTCCAAAAGGAGCTTGAATATTCATTAATGCTTCAGAGCCTCAAGATATAGTTAAATTTCCATGTCAATACCGATAAAAATTGGTTCTAAAATCTGTTAAATGCTCTACACCATAAGCATGAATAAAAGCATAATTGAAATGCGGGAAAAGGTTGCCACTTTTAAGAGATATCTCAATTTCATCTGATATAATAAGATAAATGACAAACGTCCACTTTAATGAAGCAATCAAAGGCCAAATGGTCGCAACCACCAGTCACGTGACATTTCAACATTGATTAATATGTCTCTTCAATTAATAACGAAGGGCAGTGGGCAATCCGTTACCAGTAAAGTGTTTGGTTGTGAATGGGTAAATATCCTGATTGTATTTTGCTGCAACTAATTCAATTCATCATTCTCGGTACACTCTTTGACCTTAGGGTTTGTCAAATAATTGTTATAGCTAATGATTTGATTGAATGCTGTCACTAAACACGGACGTTGTATTCTGAATTATACAAACCAAACCAAATTCCAGTTGAACTATAAAGATTGGCATTATAATTACATACAAAATCTAATCCGGTGTTTGATGGCTTATTCAATCTATACCCAAAATCTGAGTTGTTAATAGACAATTTCGTAAATAGTTGCGATAATCAATGCTATCACACATGCATGGAGGCTATATTCTTAAGCATATTAACCGAACCTTGAAATAAAAAAATCTTATTGTTATTACATGCTATAAAATATTTCAATATTACATGTAAAATTATAAAATGATAAAATTACAACAACAAAAAATCTAGTCTTCATTTTATTATGATATTAACATACCTCGTAACTGTTCCAGGTTAAATCCAAAAATATCTTGATGAGTTGATTCAATGCTGATCAAGTCTGTTTCTCAGATATAAACTCCACGTGCCTGAAAAGCAACAGAACAATTCGAATAAACCAAACAGGCAATCCCTTGAATTACATGCAATATCCCGAAAACAGAACTAGCTGCAGGGAATCATTTTATAAACCATACATCGCAGTTAAGAGCTTTTAGCCGCAAGCTACAGGTCTATAACTAACACGGACAGGTAGGTATGCGAGTGAAGTAAACAATTCAAAGCACTGGCGAATATTTCGCAAAACCCACTGAGGCAGTAACATATTACATCAATAGTCAGTTGATATTTCCGATTTCAAAAGAAATCACCCAAAATATACTGTAACAGGTAAATTGGATTACTTAACAACTCTGCACATAGCACATCAAGCTCGGGGTGATTTCCAAGTTAGTGTCCACGACTTTCAGGACTTTAAAGATTTACGGCGAGAGATCGCCACACAGCTACAAGGTCTATGTAAATAGCGGCTATCAGCGCGCATGTATCTTCTGCACACAAGGCGTGTGTACGTAAGGGATTTCAATAGTGTGCGTGCGGGTGATTGTGTGTTTGCGGTCTATGACAAGGCGAAGAAGAATACGGAGATAATGACGAGTGGGAACATCATGACAGATATAGAGAATCCATGCAGTACATATTGTGAACGAATCATTAACCTGAGGTTTCAGTTTTCATTAAAACGGAGAAACACCTGGGATAAAACAATATTTAAAAATACTAGAAAGAGGTATTGAATTGGTAGGATAGGCCTACACGAAAATTACTATCTGAAAATGATATACAGTGTATACACATGATAAACATAGAATAATTTACACCACTTGATAGATTGTGTTACAGATTGAAAGTCAATTTATAATACAATCGTCAAAAAAAAAGAGAGAATTGCAATATGCAATTTTTAAAAAAGTGTTATTGCATAATATGTTTAAAGGGCAATCCAACTTTTGTAATAAGATGATTTTGTGTGAAAGCAGAAAAAAAAATAGAAAACAAGGATGGTGAAAGTTTGAAAGAAATCGGACAGGGAATAAGAAAGTTTTAAAAATCAGATCACTACATCTATGCGAATCTCAAATTGGCAATTTTGTGAGTCGATTATGACATACTATGTATGTACCACATATATTTTGTCATATTTTTTGTTAAAAATACATGTACATTATTTTTGCTCATTTATTACTTTGTATATTGAAAAGTTGGAAATAAATGTCTTTAAATTGAAATTGAAAAAAAAAGTGAAATTGAACTCTCCCGTTTGTCGTACACAAACATCATTAATTTGCGGTTTTCTCCTAAGTGCCTTTACCCTCTGGGCAATACATTTTTAAAAATAAATGACATTTTTGTCATTTTGTGTGTTGGAGGAAATGGGGGAGTTGTCCGCCACTACATCACACTGACATTACTTATTCGGCCAATTCAAAATTCCCATATGTATGGTGATTATAAATTGAAAAATATTACTTTCTTATTGCTTGTCCGATTCCGTTTAAACTTTTACCAATCTGCTTTTCTGATTTTTCCTCTTTCTTCCTGAGCAACTTTCCATTAAGGTTGGATAAATGGTGTTGACAGTATATAATTCATATTTGTTTTAATATTAACAAATACAATCATTTTCAGATGATTATTAACTTTTATGATCACTTTCAATTAAAAGAAGCAGTGAATATAGAGAATGAAATATGCATTCAAACTCAATGTGACATAGAAATACGTGCAGAGTACCTTGCAAAATTGACGTTCAAGGAAAATCTTGAACACCCGTTGTTTAATTATGAAACCGACGAAACACCGACTGATTTAATCCTTCAAAATGATATAGTATTATAATCACAACCTTCGTTAGGATATGACTGACATACACCTAATGGACAAAGGTGGGGTTTTTTCCCCCTATATAATATCAAATTTGAAGCATGGAATATAGAAGAGCTCAAGGGTGAATAACAGTTTGAATTGTCTGGGTTAAAATCGTGCAGCGCGTCAAAACTCAATGAAAGGCTGTACATGAAAAGAGGTGACAACTTACAGAATGGCATTTGTAAGCATTTCATGTGACATTACGTTGATTCAATTAAGAAATGTAAACTTTTTTTTTTAGAATAACAGGGACAAAACACAATAACACGCCGGAAGGTTTTAAGAAAGCGAAATTGGTATCCTTTAGAAAATTAGTTTCTTCGCTTCCTGACATTTTCTTTATTCTTTTAGCAAATCATTAATCAAGGGTCTATCAAAACAAAAACAAAAAAATGAAGAAAAAAAAACAAACTTTTAAAGAGAAAAGTTATAAGTTGTGTTACCTTTTCCTATAAGATTCTGGATCGGATCGTCATCAAATAAAATGATTAACAAGAGAACATCCTCTCCCTTAACGTAGACAATTGAAGAGTGTATGTATGTCAAATTGAGATTGCTATACAAAATCACGCTCAGAAGGAACCTTAAAGAAAGTAAAAGAGTACTATAATGATAGATTGCTTTTCATTTTGATTATTTGGGAAACCATCAAAGAGCCTTGTACGTAAATCCACGACGTAAAGATTGAAAAGAAATGAACAATACAAAATGAAACAAACAAAAAGACAAATAAAAAACGGCCAGGTATGTCAATTATGAAGGGGGGAAAGGTCACATCAGAATGTTCTCATTACTATTTTACGAATAGCAGTGAGTATCGAGCTATCTGTCAACTAGAATTCTTTAAAAATCAGACTATTCGTTTGATTTTTGATGCTTGTCGATACTGTGAGTGCTCTCAGGTTGTCTTTAACCTCTTCATATTTAATAGGAGATAGCATAAGAGGAGGACACCCAGCAGTATTGAAACTGACAAGTGGTATTAGGAGACTGAGAACATCTATCTGATTGCACTGGGTAAATAGATATCTATGAGGTTATGGTATCCAAGCACCATAGACTGTCATTAGGACAAGCTTCAGGGTTGACTCATGAACAACAATGCGTAGGAGTCCCCCCCCCCCCCCCCCTTTTTTTTTTCTCTCTCTCTCTATATATCTGATACGAACTTAATTAAACTTATGGATAGCAAAGTGTAGAATTCTCTCTTTCTCTTCATTCTTTGTTCTTCTTTTTCTTCTTCTTATACTTCTTCCTCTCTCTCTCTCTCTCTCTCTCTCTCTCTCTCGCTGAGATTTTCTTAATGACACCATCATGACCATAATACCATGTATATAAAACGTGGGCGTCTCTCTATCTTTCCCACTCTCTGTATCTTTATCTCCTCCCCTCCCCCTCCCCCCCCCCCCCCCCCCCCCCCCCCCCCTCTCTCTCTCTCTCTTTCTCTCTTTCTCTCTCTTAGAAGTACTTAATTACACCCATCATGCTCGAGGACAGCAAAGCGCAGGAGTCTATCTCTCTTTCTCACTCACTCTGATGCGGTTTATTACATTGGCTTTCAATCGGAATGTTATATTGTAAACAGATTCCTCGTGACAATCGGCTGATCCGCACGATGCTTTTTCATGTTTGTGGCCATTCGCAATAATTTTTTTAAAGCGTATTGTCAAGCACATTAAATTTACATGCGATGAGAAGAAGTTTATATACTCTGAGCAATCAATTAAAATGAATAATATTCAGCCATGGATCTACTACCTGATTCAACTATATTGATTTATAAACTTAAGACTGTTTTAACTATGATGAGCAACTCATTACTTCATGCTAAATATTCGAATTGAAGAAGAAGAAGAAAAAAAAAAAAAAAAACTTTATTGTGAATCCTCAAATTTGAAGAATAAGATAGCCAAATGTGTATATTTTTAACGATCATTTAACCAACTGCATATTAATATTAATACAAATATTACAACTTCTCGTAATTCTTATTAAAATTTCCTTTAATCAATATTAAGATTTCTCATAATCAATATTAAGATTTTTTTTATAATCAATATTCAGATTTCTTATTATTAAAATAACATTTCTTATATAAGCAAGCTACACATTTAGCGTTGCTTTTTTTTATCGAGAAAAGATGCAAGCAAAGGTGCCAAGTAACTAAGCTAAACTAATATCCTCGCGTTCGTCGATACAATTTCGAATTTTTCTGTTTCTTTTCTTCTGTTAGGGTAACCCTTGCCCCACACTTTGCAGTACTTATGTTTAGACCTCACAACAGCTGGGGTATAAACATCTAGTTAATTTCTAAGGCAAAATAAGGAGCTAGAGGGTAAATTGAGCCTCGTTTTCCTTGTAATTTTTCGTGTATTTTTGAATGATCTTCTTTTTTTTCCTTTTTTTTCACTTTATGACCCGTCAAGTCATTGGAAAGTAAATCGTTATTAGTTATTAGAAAACATTCATTCCTTGTTGATGTAAATTCATCGTAGCCAAGGAGAGCGCCCTCCCCTAAAAAATGAGATTGGTTTTGCACGCTGATATAACTTCAGTAGTTATAATTCTCCCATATTTAATTCGTCATTAGTGCTGATGATCTATTAGCTTTAAATGCATTATCAAGCACTCACAGAGATGAGATTGATAAAATACCGTCTCATGGAAGGTGCTGAGAATGTCGCATATAATGATGTTTTTTCATGGTGCTTAACATCAGACGAGTGTAGAATAGTAAATCACTATTTTCTTCTTCTTTTTTTTTTCTTCTGTAAAGTTATTGTTAAGACCCATAACACAGCGATGATGTAATACTCTTGTTATGAGGTAAGTGTGTGTATGTAATTGTAATGACATGTGCTTCGTGAGGGCAACAGTGACTTCATGTGCTTTTCAGCTCCTGTCACATTTTACGCTTTCTTATGTTTTGTTTGTTTTGTGAATTGGACGAACAAAGTAATAAAAAAGTATGTATATAAATAACTATAATATAAAATACTCTATATACACGTATATTATTTATTTACATTCATTACACATCCTATATATTTAATACGAAATTTGTACATAATTATATTACGATTTGTACATATTTACATAATTATGATTTGTACATATTTTTGTGTAGACCTTATGGCCCAAATTCACAAAGGAGGCTTAATTGAACCCATGGTCTAAATCATGATTTAAACTTCCACAGTTGGATAAATCAACGTAAATGAAAAATAAAGAAACTAAAGACACCGTCTGTAATCCCCCCCCCCTTTTTTTTTTAATAAGATATTTTTAAAAGTAAGAGTTTCGCAACTGTCCGGAAATAAATATCCCACCATTTAATAGGTTGGTGGAAATATATTTGTCACTAAACTCTATACAGTGCGTATAAAAAAAATTACACTTTTGAAAATTCCGTCAGAATTACATTTCCAAATATTTAGAAGATTTTTTCATGTCGATAGATGCCCAATAGGCTCTTTTATCAAGTGCCACTAACAATATATATATATATATATATATATATATATATATATATATATATTGTTCACGCTTGGGCGAGCACTGACCGTTTTTTCCAGAGTGTGAAAATTGACTTGCGCCAAATTGAAAAAAAGGGGGAAAATTAAACCAGCAGTCTGAATAAGTACTCCCATTCAAATGAATTGCTCTTTTACATAACTGTATGATTATGTTATGATAGTCTAGGAATTTTGTGTCAATTTTCTATTATAATTATAATGATTTAATTGCTTTATGCATGAGTGAGAATTAATATTGTGTAATTACCTAAAGATCTTTTAAGCACAGTATTCACAATTCACAGACACATCAAATCCACATGCCAGTCTTTCAGTCAAAAAGAAAAGTACCAAATTAACACATCTTCAGATCATTCAATCAATCAATCGAAAAATTCAATTAATTAATCAATTAATCAACAATCAACCCATCAATACTGTAGATCAACCGATAGATCAGTCAGTCAGTCAGTCAATCAATGCATCAGTCATTCATTCAACCATTCAGCTAGTCAGTATATCAACCAGTCAATTAATAAGGTAATCCGTTAATCAACAATCAATCAATCAACTTCGATTGATTGATCAATTAGTCAATCAATTGGTCAAACCCTCGATCAGTCAATCAACCAGTCAGGCAGTCGGCCAACTCTGTCAATCAATCAATCAATCAATCACACTGTAATTTAACAAATTATTCACAAACACATCAAAGCACTTCTTAACCAGTCATTCAATCAAGAACGCTAGATAAATCAATTTTCAATCAATCAATCAATCAATCATTCAATTAACCATGTAAATCAATTTAACGCAAGTCATTTTTCACACTCTGGACAAAATCGGTCAGTGTTCGCCCAAGCGTGAAAGAAAATTTGTTTTGCTAGTGGCACTTGATAGATAAGACTATGGGGCATCTATCGACATGAAAAAAATCTTCTAAATATTTTGAAATGTAATTTTGACTGATTTTTCAAAAGTGTAACTTTTTTATAGGCACTGTATAGGTCCCCTGATCCATTGACTCCTTATGCTGATATAGAGACTGAAATCATGGAAATGTGTATTGATTTCTGTATCTTGTGTCTAGATGATATTTCAAATTACGCATTTTACTGGATTAAACACTGATTTAAGGACGATCTCAGTATTCTGTTCATGGTCTCACTTCCCTGATTTCTCAAAACGTAATTCATAGACATATAGAACACGTCACGGTCATGCTGGCGTACATTAGGGTATAACTTTTCTAATGAAGTCTAGATTATAAAATACATCGCCAAGCCGTTGTGAGGACGTTTTGAATGGGTGGGGGGGGGGGGGGGGGGGGGGGAGGGGGTAGTCTGACAAAAAAAAAGTATCCGTTGAATTCAGGTCTTAAAATATACCAAGAAGTGGAAATTTAAATGAATACATTTACCTTTGAAAATCGAAATTGGAACCAAGATAATTAATTTTGTAAAATACTTACTATATCTACTATTAAATTAGGTATCTCGACAGAGCGATACCTCATCTGGCCTTATACTTTCATGACATTAGCATGACATTCTATCTCATAATGATAATCATAATAAAAATGCATGGATGTATACCTTCAATATAAATTAACTCTCTATCTAGACCATGTCATGGTTTGAAAGGATTACTTATACATTAAGAAATTAGGTACATCATACGAACATGACGCTAGTACACCGTGAAATACCTTTTTGGCTAAGGTAATTACAACTTAGTATTATTAGATGTTTTCTTCAAACATGAGGGGTAACACAATATCATTTTGTATATGCTGTTCATGTTCTGTAACTTAATCATTCTACCCCCGCCATATCGCTCTCTCTCTCTCTCTCTCTCTCTCTCTCTCTCTCTCTCTCTCTCTCTTTATCTATCTCCCGCTCATACTCCGTCTCCCCTGTCCATGTGGTTGCGGTATTCTGCACATCGAGATTGGTTTCTTTTCTGCTGTCTCTGCAGGAAAACTGATAATATTAAAAGAACCACACCCAAATAAAAAATATTTCAACCTCACTTGGCTTTTAAGCTAGTTGTTCAAAGGGCTTTCCTTTTGTATCCAGTGTCTGGTTTGTTAGCCAGTCGAGATACCTTTCCAGCATGAACCAAATATTCAAATTTTGGATTGAAAATGCAGCTAAAAGTTTGTTTCGGTTTTGTTTTTGTTTTTGTTTTTGTTTTGTTTTTCCTCTTTTCTTCTTTCTTTGTTTCTTTATATCCAAGGGGACAGTCCCTCTTCCTGCAAATAAAACGGTTAGATACTTAGTGAAAATTTATGAAATTTGGAAGGGAGTAAGTACTATTTCTAGAGGGAAAATATCCTGCATCCCTCTTCAAAAGTATTACTCTCTCACACTTACGACGGTTATATGTAGCAATTGTTGGTACCCATGCTCTATAGGATTACATTCGTCTTTGAAGACTCTGATTTAATGAATAATTGATTACTGACACCCAATCCTCGAAATACATGGTGTAAACAATTAATAATGTAGATATGAACGATTCGAACAAAACGCTCTTAAAACATTCATTTGTCACGTTTACCAAGGCGTTAACCTGAAGAAAAAAAAGGGGGGAGGCTGAAGGTTTGGCATGAATGAGTTGAATAAGCGCGTGAAAATGGATGAAGGCTAAAGAAACGGTACAAAACACTCATTCTTTTGAATCACCGCTTCCGAAATACATAGAATTTGTCATAAGTGTCTTTTTGATTGCATCGGTTTTATCAGGTAGGTGCCTAATTCTGGTCAGGTTTCACTATAAGGAGGAAACAAATCTATTCACACTCGATAGATTTTTACGACCATCAATGCCTATCATCCTTTTTACTGTGTGGTCTGTAGAAGGTAAAATGAAATCACGGATTGGAATTTTGAATAACTCAATTTAAGGTATAGAATCCGCGGTCTGCAGTGTTTCCAGTTACATTTATCAAACACACATAGTCATGTTAAATTCAGGTTGATTTTTTTTTTTATAATTAGAACTGAACAAAATTTCTTGGTAGTCAGCAATTATGGTTTTATTCAAGCAGACAAACCATGATGAAAATATCACATTTCGAAGAGGCAACAGAATGTGCTTATTTCTAATTAAACAAGTAAAATATCTTTGTTTCATTGCCGCCCTACCCCCATTCATAGGCACTATGAACTGCGCACAGTTCAATGTATGACATTTGCAAAAGAACAGACAAACATATCTTCTTCTATTTCGAGTTAAAGCATTAGCATGTAACGAAGCTCTCTAGCACCAAAGAGAAGTCACTAGCACCAAAGTCTAATGCATATTGTACATTTGATATTTCCGTTGAAACTGCTTACAATGAATTAGGAGTACAGTTACCCATCGGGTCATGATGCTCCATTAATAAACTCATTTCAATGGTATTTTAGAGATGGGGTTGATTATAGGTCAGGCAATACCATTGCAGCTGTTAACTAATAATTCTCAATAGTATTTATAAATAGTAATATGGAGTAACTGCATATTATGAGATTTTTACATCATCAAAAAGTAAGAAAAATGATGGTAGTCATAAACAATGACAAAATTCCGGACACAGATAGGACTACATGGGACAAACATAATTATGGCATCATAATTTGGTCAGAAGTTGTTGATTATTTCTAACCATACTTGAAATATAAGAGCACTTCAAGACCAATAATTAATTCGACATTGATACTGTGATTCTCCCCCACGGGGATAAAAAAAACAGTGAGAAACCTAAAAAAAAAAAAAAAAAAAAAAAAAAAATCATCTTCTACTGTGATCTCTTTTAAGGGCCAACACATTCACACCAAATACATTAAGTATTCATGGTTATCATTTTGTGTGGATCTGGAAAAGACTTTTAATGCAATATCGAATATAGTCCTATAATGTATTAGAAAATAATTTTCATCGTATGTCATTCGTGAAAGTTAATCTTTTGCTTGAATTGTGCCATGACTAAATCATGTGTAAGAGTCTGTTTGTCTTATAAAGAAGTAGTTGGTGAAATGAAACGTCCTTATTGCAATGCATTCCATCATCATGGTCATCAAATTGGATGAATTTTCCCTTTGAATAGTAACTCTCTTGGATTTTTTTTATGCCTGCTTAATAATTAACCCGCATTCCCGGCTTGGGTCATGTTTTAAACTCTACCAAAGTGCGCAGATTTTTCGTCAACTGATTTCTGGAGTGCCAAATGTAAACCTTTTTTATCCTGAACAAATCATTATTCTATAACTAAATGAAACTAAATGATATTTGAACATTACCCCTCCCCCTTTTCTCTCATCTTCGTAAAATGGTTGTCCGTTCCTTATTTTCATATGTTACACTCTTGGCGTTTGCTATCATTTTATGTTTCGTCCCATCTGGTTTTTGTTCTACTTCTCCTGTGTTCATGTATAATAAAGATGCCCCTTACCATCATGACTATTCCATCACCGAAGGATCACGACCCTAATTTGCCTCCATTTTCCCCTCCCACGTCCCATGTATCTATCGATTTATGTTCCCTATTGTCTCCTCCTTCTTCCCCCATCATCATCATCATCATCATGTCTTCCATCAGTTCTAATCCTGGCTTCCATCGTCCCCCATCCTTCTCTCATCATGATGGAACACCACGTGACCAGCGGCAAATGTACGAGCTGATCCTCCCACGAATGAACCGGTTGAAATTAATCATCTCAGAAAGACTGGCATTAAAACGCTGATGTCAGGGATTTATCAATTATTCAGAAACCAATCACTAAAATAAATCGCTCCTAGCGAGGGAATAACATCGCTAAATAATAAGAAAGTGACAGGTTTTTTTAATGTTCATATTATCCTGCTTAACAAATTTATCTGCAAGCACCGGTGTAATTACTTTCGTTGACATTCTCATTTGTTTCTTGCCAGTGGCGTATCCACTGGAGGAATAGGTGCACGTGCCCTCACCCCAATTTAAATGGTGTGGGGGGGGGGGGTGGGAGGGGATATAAAGAGAGTGAAAGAGGAATTTTAAAAAAGTGAGACGAGGAGGCAACGTGAAAAAAAGATGATACGGCTCCCTGACACGCTCTCATCACCCTCTGGCCTTGTTCTCTCGCATTATTCTCTCTCTCTCTCTCTCTCTCTCTCTCTCTCTCTCTCTCTCTCTCTCTCTCTTACACACACACACACACACACACACACACACACACACACACACACACCCGCACATTCATTTATGCTTTTGATATACCAGTAAGCAAATTTCGGGGGCATTTTCTTCTTCTTATAATATTTGCAATACCATTCCACTACCTCCGGGTGACATTCAGTCGTGCCTTCCAGACTGGAACGAATGAGCCAGAATGCCAGATAGTACTTCTTCAATTCCTGGGCCCTGTTTCATAAAAGTTGTTGTCGATAAAAACTGCCTCATTTCTATGACAAATTCGCTATCGACCAATCAGATCCAAGAATTTCAGTAGCTTACAACAATTATTGTAACTTCTTATTGATAACAAGTTTTATGAAACTGGGCCCTGGTTTCAAATTATGATCACGAGAAAATATCTCATCTGACTGTTTACACATCATAAATTGGTCGATCACACATGAGTAAATGGGTGATGTGATGAGATTTCCTGTCATTTTCGCATATTATGTGTTTGACTTTATATTATTTACAGATTAATGACAGTTAACAAGTTTTGTTAGTGCGCAAATATGATTACTCGAAAAAAAAAAATGGATTGGAGCTACACCAATTCAGTGTACCTTCCGAAGTTCTAGATGTGTCTATTTCCAATTAGGAATACAAATATATGTACTCCACACATTATCTTCTCAAAATTGCAGCAAAGTGTCTGTTTGCTTCACTATGCCCTACAGAAAATTGTCAATATTAAAGTTGAAGTCGTTTTATCCTATTCCTTCAGTATACACAGGCTTGATGCAAAAATCGTCAAAACAGGCTATGCTTTCTTAAGTGTTAAAATTCTTGGTGTTAGGATATAGTACTTTAATGAAGTTTAGTAGAGATGTACATATATAAGCATATTCAGGGAATTTGGTCGTCATTTTTACCAACATACTGAGAAAAACCAACAAAAAACGTAATTAATGGACAGTAATCAGGTAAATTTAATGTTTAATACAAACAAAATGAACAGCAAAATCACACGACCATTGGGCATCCAGAACGTTACTTTTCGACCCAGTATATGAACCTTTTATTTGCCATGAGTGCCGATCACTTCAGATTGGCACATTCGCTGTCGTGCCACAAGTGTCGATGGACACAAACTATCGACAAAAAAGATTAACGGAGATTTTATATGGAACAGTTCGAAATGATATTTACCATCTTTCATGACAACCCTTGTATTATTATGTAGATAATAATTTTTACCGGGGAAATGGAAATGAGTTAAAGGCCTTTTGTAAAGCTTTCCCTGTAGGAATACAGTGTGGCACAGGGGTATTATTTGAGTGGCATATAAAAATTTAATAACGGTCATCAGTGTGTTCATATAATGAATGGCTACACTGACAACGACCACGAGAACACGACCGATCAACACTTATAAACCTGTCAATCAAAGACTAGCTCCATTACGATCCATTTCCATAGTAATAATGCAGCGAGAGGCACCATTCCCTATTTTCTTTTCTACAACGGGTTGTATTGGTATACGTGTGAGATCCTCATGTCATGATTAGATTTATACAAATATTTGTATTTATCGTAAAATGCACTCGGCCAATCGACGTATCAATACTCTTAAAA
The DNA here is from genome assembly GCA_025618425.1 of Heliocidaris tuberculata. Classification (NCBI taxonomy): domain Eukaryota; kingdom Metazoa; phylum Echinodermata; class Echinoidea; order Camarodonta; family Echinometridae; genus Heliocidaris; species Heliocidaris tuberculata. The sequence continues at coordinate 1,975,170 of CM046850.1, forward strand.
GGTCTTTTTTATATACAACCTCCAATCCGGATGAAAGGTACGTTTGAGTCATCATTTTAATGTGTGGGCGGATCCAGGGATGGGTAGAAGGGTGTAACTGCCCCTCCCCTTTGGGAAAGAAAAAAAAATCAAGTCAAGGGGGGGGATGAGCTCCTACACCCCTCCCTGTTTGTTTGAATTTGATTTTGAATTTGAATTTGATTTGAATTTGAACTTGAATGTGAAACTGTATACTGACACATACGTACGCACATTTGAAGAGCCCCATCCACTCCTATCCGCTCCCATCCCCCTCCACCCTCATCGCGTGTAATAACACGGACACAAACACACCACCCACACGTACGTACGCACTTCCAATTCCTCCAGCAAGACTAATTTTCTGCATACACTTCGAGAAGAGTGCAGTGAGGAGTGCATTGAGGACTTGGACACTGGTTGAAAATCGATACCGAGTCGCGTTAAGCACTTGAAGGTCAAGAAGACCTAGGGATCCGTGAACGTGTCAGACCATTTTGTCTTGATGTTGATGAGATGACAAACCGTCTGGGTATCTTCTTCTAAGCTGGAGGGGTAAAAGGGGGTCAGGGTGGTATCATATTTTACGCCTAGCGTACGCTTCAGGGCTTCTGGGACTAGGAGCGGCCTTGCATGGGGCGTAGGGTTGGGGTCCAACCCTACTGTATGCAGGGGTGCGTTGCGTCAGACCAGATAACAGAGACCGTCTGGGCATCTCCACCAAAGCTAGTAGGTATAAAAAGGGGTATATTTTGTGACCAACTGGAACCGAGTTTCCAAACCCTGTGCAGAGATGATTCTCCACTGAAAAAAAGGCCAGAATGGAATCAACAAACACAAACAAAAACATTCGTTAAGGCTTTTGTATTTGCTTATATTTATCGCACTATTAAAAAAAAAAAAAAAAAAAAAAAAAAAACATGAGTTTTCTCAATAATCCTTTTACTCAAATGTAAGATAGTATAACAGTAGCTGCAGTGCCACAGGAAAGGTATTGGCAGGGGAGTCGCTAGCAAGGGGGGGGGGGTTGTGGGGGTGTCACCCCCCCCCCCCCCCCCACTCAAAATTGTTGTCGGCAAATGCGCCACCTCTGTCGGCAAAAAGAAAAGGAGGTGGAAAAGGGGAAGAGGAAAAGGAAAAGCAAAAGGAGAAAAGAGAAAGGATACGAAAAGAGAAAAGAAAAAAGGAAAGGGAAAGGAAAGGAAAACAAAAACAAAAAGAAAAGAAGAAAGGAAAGGAAAATAAAAGGAAAGAAAAAAAAGGAAAAACTGACCAATTTTATTTGCCTACTTCGGGAATGGACTGCAGCCCCCCCCCCCCCCCCCCCCCCCCCACCGAGGATTTTCAAAGTTCCGATATTCGGGCAACCACCACTTTATAATCGGGCAGCGAGGTGCCAGAATATCCACATATTTTGGCAGCGAGGTTCTCAGATAATTATGTAACTTGTGTATGTAACTTCTGTACATTATCACTACGAAAAGTTTACAAAAAAATTCTCGCTCGCAAAAATTAAAAAAATGAAAAGCTGATATTCGGGCAAAAGGCATCAGCCCCCTCCTTGCGAAAATGGGCCCGTATGATCAAGATCTCTACGTCTGCGATTTTCTTTTATTATTATTGGGGGGGGGGGGAGAGGGATTAGGGTGCAGCATTTTTGTCGGCAAATTTGGGTATCACGCCCTATAAATTTGTCGGCAAATTTGGATGTCACCCTCCCCCCCATTCAAAATATTCTAGCGACGCCCCTGGGTATTGGTCTTGAAATGCAGTATTTTCTAAATGAAATTATGATCAGAAATATTTTAGACCAAATTCTGATGGTACATGGATGTGTCTAGCGTCATAATTGTCTGTGTGCAATGCTCTTCTCTGTGTGTATGATTTTAAAGCAAAGTTGACTTAATTTGTTACCATTTTGATGATTCAATTCTTTACGTATTCCACCTTTTCCAATAACTTCTAGAGAGTTTCACTCACCATGCAATCGCATGACCAGTACTCATTTTTATCTTTGATTTAACTGTTTTCACAATAATATTTTTGCAAAGTTTACGAATCATCTCCTCAATCACAAGGCCAATCGATCTGCGCCAAATTTGGCCGAAGTAATAATAATCACGAACTTCAAAGAGCCTAAACGTGACGAATGCATATATTAAAGAGAAAAGGGCTAGCGAAATGAGTGGAGTGAGATACCATGGATATTGGATGAGATAGGGAGGGAGAGATGACAGGGAGGGGGGGGGGGGGGAGAGAGAGGGGGATGTTGTTGAGTGCAGGGGCGGATCAAGGATTTTGTATAAGAGGGGGCACACAAATGCAGGTTTGTCAACTTTTGGAAAAGGGAGACTGGGGGGGGGGGGGACGGCTGTGTCGACAAAAAAATAAAAAAATAAAAAAAGAGAGATGGTCAGAAAATGGAGACAGAAATACAGTGGAAGGTTAGATAGAGGTGAGGTAACGAGATACGAGTAACATGATCAGTACAGGATTAGTTATAACCATGATAAGACTATCCTTACCCATCCTCTCCCCCCCCCCCCCCCCTTGCCTCTGGTTTTACACACACGTACATGAACGAATTATCAAAATGTATAGACTTTTTATTTCGGCTTTAGCCGTGAGGTTTGGTTTACCTCGCATATGATTGCTGAACGCAGAATTCTCTCATAATTATTCATGTGACCTATTTCACATACTGTCGTAAAGTGCGGTTAGAGTAGAATATTTCTCACATTTTGACTATCAGATTACAAGAATTATCGTAAGATTCCTCAGTGATCACCATAAATAATCTTCAAATGAAAATGCATAGTGTTCCAGGTTCATGGGTATGATCATGCAAAGACATATCTTGAACATGCATAGATTGAATTTGCCTTCTTTTTTTAAACCTTTGCTGATCAAATGTGTCTTTGTATTTATGTATTTACTTTGCTGATCATTGCTATACATGTGAGACTAATAACAATCCTTGCTTCGACTGACATGTCTTTTCCGAGTATTGCTCTACCTTGCACCGGTATACCTTTTCACTTGATCATACATCATGTACATCATGTACATCATCTTTCTGCAGGGCTTTTGCTCTGTCAGCCATTATAATCATTTTTCCCCACAAAAGAGATGACGTTTGATCCGTAGCGACATTATGGAATAAATGTAATAAGACAGCGCGAAGAAAGTGAAATAAATGCACGCGATCAAATAGGTCTCTCAGGTAGAGGCCACTGAATTTCCTATATACTTTTTTAATCGAAAAGCATGAGTTCTATCTGATTATGAATCTGAATCTGAATTACTCGTTTAACCTCTTCACTATTGAAATCTCTCATTCCCATAAGCTCAATACAGCGCCCACCCGGTTCGCTTTTTTTTTCTGTCAGGACTTGCGCCACCAACGAGAGAGGGCAGTATTTGAGTGTCGAGAGGGGTGACCATACGGTTTATTCCGTCAAGACTAGTCGCTATGAATATTCATGAAAAACAAATTGTAGGGACATAATAAAATGAGCAAACCAAACTAGCAGTTCTCCGTGCATGTGGCGCATTCGGATCTACGATGTGCTTGTCACTAAGATATCCCGAGTTCGAGTCTCGTCAGGTTTCATCATTGACAAAATTTTCTTTTGCTGAAATAAAAATAAGGTGAAACTTTGAGAAAATATAGTCCAAGTCTTAAAATTGTAGTCTCTCTCAAAGTCTTCAAAGCGGGGTCTCTTGACTAGAGTATCTCTATTAAAGAGTAGTGACAACTCATGACACTCTTGAACGCCAGGTCAGACGTCCATGTCGCCACTCTCTATATGAAGGTACTCTACTCTTGACTAGAGTACCTTTAAAGAGAGTAGCGACATGGACGTCGGAATTTTCTGGAAACAAAATGGCGTTCGATTTATTTCTATTGAGAACACCCAGGTGCTCATCGGAATAGAAATGTTGCATAGCAGTAGAAAGTTAGAAACGAAATGGCGTTCAAATCATGAGTTGTAGCTACTCTCTAATAGAGGTACTCTACTCTTGACCATTGTGTATGGATGGTTCTGCTCTTGACGAGAGTACCTTTATATAAAGAGTAGCGACATGCACGTCTGACTTTTCTGGACAATATGGCGTTCAAATTCTTTCTATTAAGAACACCCAGGTGCTCATCGGAATTGAATAGAAATGTTACGTAATAGTGGACCCAAAATGGCGTTCAAATCATGGGTTGTCGTTACTCTTCTATACAAAGGTACTCTACTCTTGACCAGAGCCATCCATACACAGAGTTTGGCCAACTCGGTTTCAGTTGGGCACAACATGGCGAGAATATCTTTTGTTACATGCTTGCCTAACAAAGCAACAGGCCGCCATATTGTAACCCACTGGAGCAGAGTTGGCCAAACTCTATGTATGGATGGCACTGCTCTTGACCAGAGCCTTCCATACACAGAGTTTGGCCAACTCGGTTTCAGTTGGACACAACATGGCGTATATTCCTTTGTTACATGCTTGCCTAACAAAGCAACAGGCCGCCATATTGTTACCCACTGGAGCAGAGTTGGCCAAACTCTATGTATGGATGGCACTGCTCTTGACACTCAAATACTGCCCTCTCTTGTCGGTGGCACAAGTCCTGACAGCAAAAAAAAAAAACAACAAACAAACAAACAAACAAACAAAAACAAAAACAAAAACAAAAACAAAAACAAAAACAAAAACAAAAACAAAAACAAAAACAAAAACAAAAACAAAAACAAAAACAAACAAAAACAAAAACAAAACAGACGCACCCGGTTCGAGTAGGCAACGAGTTAACAGTGGGTCCAATGGTTTCAGTATACCCGATAGTTATATGAAGTGGTAATTGCATACTGCGTATGTATTGGCGAATTAAAGTAATTTTCATGTTGGATGTCACCTCTTAGTGTTTTCCAAACTTCTCACCGAAAAATTACCATGCAAGCACCAAGGAAATGTTTTATAATCTTGGTGTCGACTAAAAAAATTCATTACTTCTACCTTAAAACTGAGTTAGCTCACTATTTCGCCGATCACACTGAACCTGCTTCCTTTTATCAAGCTGTTCTAAGCTGAGCATGTTAAATGCTATTTCCGTCTAAAAGGAACGATTTATATTTTGTTTTCTTTCTTTCTCTATCTCTCTCTCTCTCTCTCTCTCTCTCTCTCTCTCTCTCTCTCTCTCTCTCTCTCTCTCTCCCTCTTTGACTTTTTCTCTCTTTCACGTGAAATTGAAGGGAGGATAGTACCCAGGCATATCCGGCATGTATCATGGGTATTATACCAGCAATATTACTCTCTATCAGGATTCACATGCTATTGATGGTGTATAGAAGTGAGTTTGACAAGGACACTTGAAACCAATCCATATCGGCCACATTTCTCTCTAAATTGATGCCAATGAGTGGGATTCTCCACATAGATACAATCCGTTATTCCACCAATCAATCCCTAATCATATCTGACTCTCTACATATCGGAGGGGTGACGCTTTGCGCTGAACTTTGGACAAGGCGAAGCTACGGGGTTATGATGGGTATGCCCCGCTCCCCCTTCTCGATCACAAGGCGAAAGTGGATAGAAGAAGGGAGAGAAAAATAGATAAATAAAGAGGAAAGTAATGTTTAAAAATATAATGTCTCTCAATCATGTCATTTTTAAAAAATCTGCATTGTCTGGAGTGTTCAGTCTGACAGACAGGAACCCATTATTATTATTATTATTATTATTATTATTATTATTATTATTATTATTATTATTATTATTATTATTATTATTATTATTATTATTACTATTATTATCATTGTTATTATCATTATATTATTATTATCATTGTTATTATTATTATTATCATTATTATTATTGTTATTATTATTATTATTATTATTATCATTATTATTATTGTTATTATTATTAATATTATTATTATCATTATTATTATTATTATTATTATTCATTATTATTATTGTTATTATTATTATTATTATTATTATTATCATTGCTATTATTAATAATTATAATACAGGAGCCCCTTTCTGTCGGCCCCCCCCCCTTAATGGCTGACCGCACGCTACGCCACTGACTCTGGACAATGCTAGAGGTGGGCGAGGAGATGGGACTTAGTACATTTTACCCTACCGCTGGCTATTGGGACAGTGGCTGATGGGATGTATCAAATGATAATACAAAGCTAGGAAACCCCCTACGGGCTATGATACGATCATTGTGTATATCACACATTGGTCACTGCATTCGAGTTAATTGTTTACGGGTCGGGGACAGTCCTAACTAGCCTGCATGCCTACACACTGTTACCTTTCATCCACTCTGATGCGGATCAATCAAGGAGTTGTTACCAACTCTGTATTTTGAACAACTCTGCTAGTTTAGATATTCTATAAAATTATATTTTCATATAAAAGTAAGATGCATTTCAAATTGGAAATGACACGATTAAGAAACAATGAGATTAAGGTGCAGTGTGGAGACACCAAGGGTTTAAACCTTGGACGGTAAAGTAGATTCAATATCAAAGATGTTCAATTACATGAGAATTATTCACGTTCAAGCAAAAATGAATTTGAAACACATGGCATATTCATGCTTCAGGAAACAAACGCACATTCACATACAGTTTCAAATCCAACTGCGTGCTTTCGACTGAAGATGTGAAGGTCTTTAAAATCTCCCCCCCCCCCCTCTCTCTCTCTCTCTCTCTCTCTCTCTCTCTCTCTCTCTCTCTCTCTCTCTCTATCTCGTTCTTTCCATTTGTTTATATTCCTGTTTTACTTCAGTTCCTTGGGTTTTTCCCCCTTTGTCTTAAACTAGTCCAAAGATGAAGATAAACCTGCTCGATCATGGATCACACATCTAACCAATCCAAGTCCCATTAATTGAAGAATTAGCACAATAGCTCATATCTTTTTTGATGAATGTGCATTTATTTCGATAGCTTCAACTGAGGAGAAAGTTATAACATTTCCGTTGGGTGAAAGTTGAAAGAAAAATCTAGGACACTTCCAACGAAAACAAAATTTTAGTTTATGAACAAAGATATAGATTAAAAACAAGTGCTCAAAAAAGCCTCCCCGGAGATTCCTATGGCCAAAAGTGAATAGCAAAGTTAAGAGAGAAAACAAAGGAAAATGGGAAACACTTATTCGCTTGAGGCCTTCCTATTATAAACCATGTGCCAGTCACCATTAATACGATGTTATGATCCGCAGGGGGTCTTATATCCCATGATACAGAGACACGTGGTTTAGATTCTCGTGCTCAAACTTCAGCTTCGATTACATTATCAACAGTTTCAATTTGACCACTCTTCCTCTAAGGGATATTTCCCACTGCATGATGTTTGATCTTATGCTCTATCTTTCTTTCTCTCTCTTTCTTTCTCTCTCTCTCTCTCTCTTTCTCCCCCCCCCCCCCCCCCCCCTCTCTCTCTCTCTCTCTTTCCTTCTCTCTTCAATGTATTTGCCCTATAATGCTCCTTCTGTTTGTTAGTTTTTCTGCGGTGTTTATCTCTCTCTCTCTCTCTCCCTTTCTTTATGTTGGTGTTTCTTTTGACTTAATCTCGGGTTCTGGTAGACGGTGAACCTGTATTTCCATAACAGACTTGGCACAAGTTATTCTGATTTCTCAATCATGCGGTAGACCCATACGTTTTCTTTGGCCAACAAAATGTCACTTAACACTAAAAATTCCTAAACAAAGTCAGAACAAAAAACTACGCATGGCCTACGCTCAAGAACATCATTGAACATACGGGCACATGGAAATTCGTTGTCTATTCTTTGATCACTGTCAAGTGTCTCTGTTAAGTCCTTACTTTGTTTTCTCATTTCTCAGCTTTAAGACAGTTTCCATCAATATGATTATCTCTAAAATCTTGAATACCAATTGTAAACTGTGTGTTTGGGATTCTAGGTTTATCGTATGCAGTCATGATTTCAAGAAAACTGGGTATAGTGAGGCATCTAAACCGACCATAATAAACAGCAAGGCCGTTTGATGCTAAACATTATTTTCAACTCATATATTCTACAAGAAAACAGCGGAAAACACTTTAACCCTTTCAGGACAGGATTTATTTAAGGGCTAAATTGATCACATTTTGATCTTCAAATTGGCAACAATAATATTTTTCTTTTAATGCTACATGGTTCTAATAAATGTAATGTCTTTGAAAACAACAAACATGATCAGTTACTTTGTCGAAGAATTGGCAAAATTGTCAATTTTGACCAAAAAAACAATGATTTTTTAACCTCTCCATGTGTTGCCAATTTAAGGATTTTAAAGCTTATACGACTTTTTGAAATTCCTAGCATCAAACGCAATTTAATCATGCAACAAAAATGGACACAGTGTGTGTAGAAATTTTTGCTCTTTCTACTCATGTGTCTGGTATATTTTTTAGGGCTCTGAATCAAAAGTTATAGAGCCAAACCACAAAATGTGGTCAATTGTCTTGAAAGGGTTAAACATATAAACGAATTGTCGTTCTTTTACCCTTTTACCATAGTCTGTCTCCATGAGAGCTTAGAAATAAAATTCAGCCTTAACTGGAACTCAGACTGCTACGGAGTAAAAATAGACCACATTTGAGGACGAGATCGAATGTATAACGTTACATCCCGGTCTTTTATACCAACTTCACCACTTGAGCATGGAGTCATTAGTATTTGCTTGACTCTCCGTCGCCTAATTGCATTGCATTTGCAGTACGCTGAATCACAACTAGAAGATGTCATCTTCGTAGTGTTAATATAGTGATTTAAATCATTTGATATGTATAGTTCAGAAATTGCTGAAAATATCACTGTAAAAACTGGTAACCCAACCCACGCCTATGGGTACACGGGCACATTTTCGCCAGAGGGGTAATGCCTCTTGCCCAAATGACAAATATCCCGTTTCCAAATTTGCGAGAGGTTAAAGGGGGGCAAGTGCAGAATAAGTATCAAAATGAAATAAGTAGGTTCCAATAAATGAATTAGATGTTGTTCATGAATAACATAGCAATGGTACACTCCAAGTTCGCAATCGCGTTTTCTTGTAAATTTCATAAGGTAACTCAAAATATAGCAAAATAACTTAAATATTACAATAACATTATATATTGCCTATACATTGCGTTATATTGGTTACGTATTGCGTTATATGGGTTACATATTGAGTTGTAAACATAGATTATATATTGTGTTAAAATCAATAACACTGTCTTTCTTTGCTTTAATAAATGTGCAAAATGGTATCTTGTTTGTTTTCCGCAAAACGAATGTAACGAATATTCTGTATTTGTTTATGTTTATATTACAACCAACACAAATGTTTAACCATGTTCAAGATCATTAAAATAGTAATTTGAATTTAAATTTAAAACTGTTTGAAGTATTCCACATCTAAAAATAAATCAATGTTGAATAATTGTTGACTCCCTACCTTACGCAACTCACATACATGGCAGAGATCTCCCATACATTATTTTGGCGCACTGGCATATGTTTTTTGCTCAGGGATCGATTTTAGGATTATGGTTATCGATTGTATAAACGAATACTTGGAAATATAATAGAGAATAGAAGTAATTATAATAGAGTCATCGAGATCCAATCACTTATGAAATCATCTCGACATTTGATGGCCAAGAACCATTGTTAACCCTTTCGAGACAACTGACCACATTTTGTGTTTTGGCTCAATAACTTTTGATTCAGAGCTCTAAAAAAAAAAAAAAAAAAAAAAAAAAAAACCTAGGGCCCCGTTGCAAAAATCTTACCATTTATAATGGCAACTCTGCTATCAATGGTAACTACCATGGTAACATCACTCAACAGCCAATCAAAATCAAGGTTTCCATGGGAGTTACCATTGATGGCAAAGTTACCGTTAATGGTAAGTTTTATGCGACGGGGCCCTGATGCATGAGTAGAAAGAGCAAACATTTATGGACATACTACATGTACTATGTCAATTTTTGTTGTATGACCATATTTCGTTTGATACAAGGAATTTTAAAACGAGAATAAGCTTCAACATCCTTAAATTGGCAACACACTGAGAGGTTCAAAATCATTGAGGTTTTTTACAAATTGGCAATTTCTTCAACTTTTCGACAAAAAAATGAACCAAGTATCATTGTTTTCAAAGAACTTACACCTTATTAGAACCATGTAGAACTAAAAGAAAAAATATAATTGTTGCCAATTTGAAGAACAAAATGTGATCAATTTAGCCCTTAAATAATTCCTGTCCTGCAAGGGTTAACTTCACAATACCACAAACCGACGCATTTATCCAAATGAAAGTAGAGTCTGAAAGGTGAATGGTGATTTTGATAATCCAACATAATTAAAAAGATATCCTTGATAAGGTGGAAAATGAAAGTGTGATTGATTCATTGAATTGAATTGCAATTAAATTCAATTTCCTGTAGATAATAATTACAGTGAAGGGTTCCAGAATGGAGTAGGCCTTACAGTAATTCAGGCAGGGCAGACAAAATAAATAATTCAAGTCGATGTAGAATGTAATAACACTGTCAAGTTTCTTGACATCGTATTACATTACATCCTAAAATAATCGATGTATAATAATTCATTTTAAACTGTAAAAGAGATCGGGATTACGCATTACATAACATTGCACTTCAACTTCATGTATGAATAACTCCTTTGACACGTTTGATAATACATATATATAATTTTTGCTACTGTAAAACTGAACAATTGACTTCTTTGAAGTAGAAAATTTCAATTGAACAAATGCACCATATGTTAAAACTTACATCACCGATTCCACATTCATTATACTTAGTATTTTACCATTCTATGTTCTTTGTTCTGTGCAAACGTTAATGTGTATTATTTTCAGCCTTGTTCTGTACTGAGTATTAAGACACTTCAATGATGTTGTTGTATTTTATTATTTTTTACATGCCTTTTTTTTTTTTTTTTACTTGTTTCATTCAATTAAAGTACGTGACTAAACAAACTTATCAGGAAAATGATTAAAAAAAGATTATCCCCAAAACGTTTGGATAATCCTGAGGTAAAATCATAATCATTTGAATTAATAATAGGGAATTGTCTTTCGGTAACTGATGCACATATAATTATATAGCTACATGTAAAATGTTTGAAACCAGAGCAGGCAATATCTCGCCGATAGACTATTTTCTCTCTTTTGTTATCTCTACTCGAGTCATTGCGATAGCTTCAACAACATCCCAATTTCGACGCCTTTGTTGCAATTGATACCCTACACAATGACAACATGTAACCCCGAGGGGCCGGACAATACCCACCATGACAATAGCAACATCACCTATTACAATGACTATTCAAGTACCACCGCCCTCGGTAACACCTCTTCCCTTATTCACAACAATTAATTATTCATGTATTAAAACCCTACCCGTTGACACACGCGAGAATCTCTCAAGAATCTCTCAAAATAAATCGATAATCCGATATACAATTCTCGATACTGTGCGATCACGAGCCAGGGGGATTAAGGAGAGTATCGAATGATGTTTATAGCGACTAAGGCTGTCTGCTAAAGTGCTAATTGGCAGGATAATCCTTTTATAACGGAGCTCCGTTATTCTATGACGTCATAATGGATTGCAGTTACTAAGTTTAGCAAAGCTTTGTATCCTATTATAATATTGCCTACATGGCCTGAGGGTATTAAAACATGCCCTCCTTTTCACCGACGCCTCTCCGAATAAACTTCCCAATGAATATGTTCTCTTTAAAGATGGTTATCTATTAATCACAAGAAAAGTATTAGAAATAATATTATTGACAGCGTCTGCAACTCAGCCTAAATTAAACTATTTTCAACAACGATGTAATATCATATTATTCATCATGGACTACCACATGCACTTTCGTCAACTCTGTCAAGTTTCAACTTCAAACATGTGCTAAACTATCAACGGAATTACATTACCAAATATATAAATAAAAAGAATATCGTATACGCAATGATTCTTGCGAGAGAGCAATTGTACACAGAGCCACTGTAAAAGCTTTAATTTATAATTCCTGGATTAGACTTGCTCTTCTGAAGAATGTCTTTGAAATAAATAAATGAATAAATGAATACATAATAAAATAAACAAAAATAAATAAATAAATGAATGAATAAATAAATTAATTAATTTATTTATTTATTTTAAAAATATAAATGAATAAATTTAATAATGCAATTTGTCATGAATTCTGGCATGTGTTAGGAAATACTAGCGTATGCTCGAAACCACCAACTTTATAATGAAGTCGTAATCATGGTCATGTCAACCTCCCGCCTTCTACCAGTATTGTTGATGAAATTCATCCCAAACAGCCCCAATTCTGTCATGCTAGGCAGCTAATTATGATGTATAATTAATTAAACTCCACATTGATCAAACTAGAACTCGACAGTTAATTAGCCGACATCCTATTTACGAAGGCCCCCGTTTCGTTCGGAATGAAGGGTAAATATTTTCAATATGCATGCAACACGAAAGCGCGTTCAAGGCAATATTAATTCTGACTCGCATCAAAACATAATTCAAAAAAATAAAAAATAAAATAAAATGAATGATGTAAAATGTCGATGATGGTTGATATCAGATACAAAGATGCGACCTGATAATAAAAGCACATCAGAGTATTGTGATGTTTCCTGTCATATCTGGGTTAAATCAAAACTGTAGAAAAATTGCTTTTCCTTCTTTTCCCAGGCCAAGTGAAAGAGTGGATTTAGTCAATAAAATCCCTAATTCAATTAATATAATCCACTAAAATGATCTGATACAAGTAAATGTAGGCCTGCATGAGTTCTTACAGGTGCAGCAGTAATAGTATAATGGATGCTAAAAGAACTATTGTGTTTAACCATGTCTCAAAATCACAACTCTTATCGAACTGAGGTAGCACATGGTTAATTTGACGTGAGTGCAAACTTTTTTTCAGCAGTAAATTATCATGAGTATAACGTTCCTGGAAACAATATGCATAAAAAGCTATATAGTCCTATACAATTTTCCACTCGTAAAAATCTAGACCATAATGTTTGTGTCCAACAGTAATCAATTCAGAACACATGAACTGTGCCTTGTAAGTCCATAACAGTACAAATTCAAGAGATTATTTTTTGAAAAATGTTTGGAGGAGTGACTAATCAGCCTTATTCTTTACTGCGCACATGGAAGGTTTAGCTTGGTTTCCTATAGTATGAAAAGTTTGAAGGCTATGTATTACAATGGCACAATATTTTTTTTAAAGTAATAAAAAAAAAAAAATTACTTCACGTGGTATTAGTATATGTGCTACATTTCCATACACTATTTCACTGTGCGGGTAGTCATCGCATAGCATCTCTCATGTGAATGAGTGTCCATCAATCAGTTATTCTCCAAAAAATATTAGGTCTATCGTTCCACACTTCTTGTTTATTTGCCCTTCAATGAGGAAACAATGATGTCTTGCAAGAAAAAACGAAATACACCTGTGTCGGGATATGTGTGTGGGCGTGTGTGTGTGTGTGTGTTTTTTTTTAATTATTATTATTTATATTTGTTTTTATTAACGTATATACAGGCTACAAAACGTTAAACAAAGTCACAGAAAAATATTTATAGAATATTCTATCACATATGTGTAGATTCAACATATCAACATAATTATTGAAGCAAGGTTTAGAGCACAAATAAGCACAACTGAAAACCTCCTCAAGCACATGAAAAGATTGGAAACGTCGAAAAAATGTATATTATAATAAGAGAGGCACAACATTTTCAACTGTGAAGGACCATTTCTTAAAATGGGCACTGAACTTATTTCTCTCCTCTGCTATTCTGTTCTCATTCTTCTTCTTATAATCCATAAAGACAATAAATGCAGACAAAATTAGCATTAAAAAAAAAATCTACATCGGTAGATATAAAACTTATGATACAAAGAAAAATCAATTAATAATTTCATTTTGCCATGGGTTTTATCATCAAACACCCTAAACCGTATCCGGACACCTACCCCCTGCACAACCACCCCCCGGATTACCACCCCTAGGATAACCACCCTCTAGGACAACTACCCCCTAGGACAACTACCCCCTAGGGCAACCAACCCCTAGGAAGACTACCCCCCCCCCCGGGACAATTACCCTCTAGGATGATTACCCCCCGACTAACTACCCCCTATTGGGCAACCACCCTCTAGGATAACTACCCCCCGGACAACTACCCCCCCCCAGACAACTACCCCCTAGGACAAACACCCTCTAGGACAACTACCCCCTAGGACAACCACCCTCTAGGACAACTACCCCGGATAACTACCCCCGGACAACTACCCCTAGGACAACCACCCTCTAGGACAACTACCCCGGATAACTACCCCCGGACACGTGTCCTAGGTACTGGGGTACTGTCTAGTTGTCCTAGACTACCTAGGGGGTAGTTGTCTGGGGTAGTTGTCCTAGAGGGTGGTTGCCCTAGGGGGTAGTTAGTCGGGGGTAATCAGCTGTCCGGGGGGTAGTCGTCCTGGAGGGTGGTTGCCCTAGGGGGTAGCTGTCCTAGGGGGTAGTTGTCCTAGAGGGTGGTTATCCTAGGGGTGGTTATCCGGGGGGTGGTTGTCCAGGGGGTAGGTGTCCTAGTACCAATAGCAAATAATGATAATAATAATAATAAAATAACAACAACAAAACAAAACAACAACTTTATTTACAACTTCTTTATGATGCGAAAGATTTTGTTGTTGTTATTTTATTATTATTATTATTATCATTATTTGCTATTAATGATATCATATTTCCCCACAACGGAAATATCACTGGACAAGTACCATGAGTACAAGTGGATCCGGAGCTTGTGAACAATAAAAAATAGTTTGGTGGATCTATCTTTTTTTATCTTAAACAAAAAGTCATTAATACCAAATAATAGCATTATGACATAATTTGAAGTACCAGCCCCGTTTCTGTATTTCACTAGTACAACTAAAATATCAATATGATGAACTGACCAACATGACCAATCTGATTCTTCCAAATTAACACTGAGACGGGATGTCTTTGTTGCTGTTTGGTTTACATACCATCACGAAAGTCGGGATACGCCGAATGACATTCAGCAGTCGCCATTTTTTTTTACGATACGAACTATTGAGGGGGGGGGGGGGGGTCAAATGAAAAATGTTTCGGCCTTCCTATTTAGACTTATATGATATCAGCTTGCCACGTACTAGGAATGTATGAGTCGACTGCAGTCTTCATTTTTATTATTATTTCATTCGCATTTATGTAGATAGAAATAGGCCTAAAAACTTGTCACTTATTCCCCTGTACAGCGCTAGACCTCTGGTGTTTGACTCAAATCCTTTATTTCCTTGGTAGTTTAATTATCAAGTCCTCCTTTTCCCATTGATTTGTCTTTAGCTCCGCTCCTTATTTCAAATATTTCTACACTTCTTGAGTAAGTTTTTCCCTATTCCTACAAATATATAATTATATACATTGTTAGAGACGAATTCGCATGTTTCTTACACGATGTATGAATTCGAGAGGTAGTATCATCATGATCCTGCAAAGAGAAAGGGCGGCCGAAGAATCGTCATGACTCGATGCCCCTCTTCTTCAAACACGCAAATTGTTTCGGACGTATAGACTAGGCCCTGAATGATGTATGTCACGTATACATTTCCAAGCAAACCTATTCAAAATTAATTGAAACCAAGTTCCCATTTCACACGAATGTATAGGAAGAGTCGCTGGGGCAATTTGGGGTCATTGTAAAAAAAAAAATGCCTTTGTTTTTTTTCTTCTTCAAATATTTGACCACTGGCTGGTGGATATAGGGGCACCCCCCCCTTTGAAAACCCCAATAATATGCCCCCCTTACTTTGGATCTTATAACATAATGTAACAAAGAAGGAAAACATGACGGGTAAACTGTTTGATATGTATACATGTACTTTCAAAGGCTAAAAGAATTTGTGAAACATATACATGTAATAATCTTACATCTGAATGAAAGTGACCTATATCCCTCTATAAATCAGTGCCACTATTTCAAATTGGATGTGATTGAATCCATTTGAGAAACGTGCCATCTGCGGCAGCATCCGCATCACCTAAACACCTTTCATGATGACCTGGGTATAAGTAGGAAGAAATCATGCTGTGGTATTGGTTTGCTGCCAATTTACATTACAGCAACATTCTTCTTTGATTCTAAGAACCATGCAACGAACGACGATGTTGAACTAGATTCCGACACGATTGTCAAACCCTATTCTTGTCATTTCGATCCTCTTTAAAAATAAAGTTGAGTTCTTGTTATGCGATTACACTGTGAAAGAAACCGTCTCAAAGCAACTGGGATGGGTATAGAATTGGTGTACACCGTGACGTTTTTGGAATCATCTAACTGATAAGAATGCACTGCACACAGAAATGGGTAATATGGCTGGACTGCACACGCATGTGGCATGAACATGATGAATGTTTGGCCGGAGCGCTTCAGACATTTCTTGTCAGGGCATTTGGAGAGCAGTCCTTTTCAGGGGACATTTCTACTATGATGTTCTTCCAAACTGACTTAAAAGGAAGGAGAGAGCTTAAAAATTACTTTTTCACCTTTCCCAGAACTCATCCTTCTCTTTAACATATTTAAAGTAAGCTACAATCCAATTTGAGGATCGTCATAGAAAGTAAATTGAGACTTTTCAAACTTTCATAACTTTCTCATTTCTTAACTGATGCATCTATAGAAAATTATATTCTCCATCAAGACTGCCCTCACAGATATTCTAATGTATGATGATTCAACCTGTTCGAGCTTCGATATTTATATAATCGATTTTCGACCACTTAAAAAGTATGTAACGTCCCCATAGCTTGAATGGTGTTAACATTCTCTCTGAGAAAAATGGGCAATCAATTAATAATTTATTCAAAAAATCTGAGGGAAAAGAAAGTGATCAATAACATAAGGAAAGACATAATTTTCAATCCATTTCTTGTCTCGGGTTTTTCTTTAAAATAATAATCATAATAGTGATAATAGTATAATAATAATTATCATTATCAAAATAGTAGTTAAAATAGTGATAATAAAACTAATTAAACTACTACTACTGCTACTATTACTACTACTACTACTACTACTACTACTACTACTACTACTACTACTACTACAACTATTACTACTACTACCAATATTATTATAAATAATAATAATAATAATAATAATAATAATAATAATAATAATAATGATAATAATAATAATGATAAAAATAATAATAATAATAATAATAATAATAATAATAATAATAATAATAATAATAACAATAATAATAATAATAATAATAATAATAATGATGATGATGAAAATAATGATAATAATAATAAAAATAATAATAATAATAATAATAATAATAATAATAATAATAAAAACAATAATAATAATAATAATAATAATAATAATAATAACAACAATAATAATAGTAATAATAATAATAATAATAATAATAATAATAATAATAACAATAATAATAATAATAATAATAATAATAATAATAATAATAATAATGATAATAATAATAATAATAACATTAATAATAATAATACATAGTTCTTGTATAGCGAGCGCATCATATTCTTATCAATGTCTCTATATGCGCTTCCAAAGAGCTTTTGGATTAATACCCAGACTCAAACTAGCTGCTCTAATGAAGGCGCTGAAGCTTCAAGGAATAAAAAGTTATTGGTACCCATTTACTTCACCTGGGTAGAGAGTGGCAAATGCAGATCAATGTCTTGCCAAAGGACGTTAGTGCCGGGATGGGATTCGAGCCCCATACCTGCCCCCATAACCCGTGAGTTATCCACTAGACTGGAGTGGATAGAACTAGATAGAACTGAAATCACGGTGTTACATCTTTGTGTCAGCACCATGTTGACATCACCATGGTCAACATTAAACATGTTAAATGTACATCCATTGTTTCTTGGTGATTCTAAACAATGGTCACAAAATGCTCGAGAGACTCTTAATTTGATTCATGTTGAGCGTGTTGAAGGTGGGCTAATTTATCATTCCAGTGAGACACTAATGACACTGCCTGGAATTTCAAGACTTTCAACTATGTTACGAAATGTTTTGATGCGCTGGAAAATATTACTGAATGTGGAGCGATAAGTCATGAACCTTGACCCTGATACTACTTTCAGTTTTATAAAAATCCCTTCGTGTAAACTGGGGAATATAACCGCTGTCCCACAAAATGCCAGTTATTTCATGAAAGGATCAACGTAATGGGTGTTTGTCTTTTTCAGCTTGGTTGCGACAACAGAAAGAAAATCCTCTTCCAACAATCGGGTCATTTATCATTGTCTGTCAAGATTAGATTGGTTCATTTTATTGGTTCATTTCATTTCCTTCTTTCACAAACATTTGTACATAGGATATCAAATAAGTAAAAGGAATAAAAGATTATCAACATAACAAACATAATTTGAAGTGCAATATTTAGTCAATATACAACTCTTGTCATTAACGAAAGAAATTCTATTAACAGTTACTTATGTAAAATCATGTTCTTCTACACAAGTCATGAAAGAAAGAGGAGACCTTAAAGAAGCTGGGCTTGTTAGAGCAAGGTCCCCAAAGAGAACATAATACATGAATGTTTTAATTACTTTGAAACATTTTAAAAAGTAAAACTACCTTATAATACTAGAAATAATTACATGTGAGAAAATATTTACAAAAGGGATAGCTTGATGTCTGAAAAGGAGAAAAGGGGAAAATATGTACAAAAGGATGGAGAGGGAAAGAGCAAAAGAGATGGTATTGATTTCAGGATGGCATGTAGCTGCTACACCAACATGGCTGAGGGAGTCGCATCCCTAAGTTTTAACTAAAACAAAAATTGTTTTTAAAAAGAGAAGGTTGAGTTCTAGGAAACGTGAAAAACAATTTGTGAGTTTTCTCATTATCTTTATGTTAGTGTGGAAGAATATCACAGAATAAAGGATTGCTCTTCAACGGCCTTCATATTCGAAATATGACGAGAAAAGGCTGAAGTGTTCGGGCCGAACATTAATACCACATGCGTGTGTAGTCCCATATACCCATTTCTGTGTAGTGCAGTGCATGTGCTATATTCAGCGAGATTGGGTCAATTTCTTGTCCTTTTGATGATTCCAAAACCTCATATTTCTTATGTAGACAAGTTCAAACTTTCGCAAATGCTCTGAGACAATTTCTTTCACAACAGAGATCGTCCTGTATCAATTGATTACTTGTAGAATATACCATTATTCCATTGAGAATAATTATTTTTTATCGATCTAGAATAAAGGATGTTTCGTGCAATCACACAACATCAACAAAATGTTTTGATTTTTGAAATCTTAAAAATAGGCTCTCTCCGGCTGTATAACATGAAATAAAAATTGCCACTTTTGCCTTTCCATGCTAGGTGACTACCCATAAGCAAGGGAGAGGAGAGGGTTCATTACCCCCCCCCCCCCCCCCTCCTCCTCACTCCACCCCCTACACCTAATTAGAATTTGAAATAATTTGCTTTATTTTGAACAACATGATAAAAAAAAACTATTGCAGGTACTATTAAAATTCCGGGGATACTATTAATGAAACAAGACTCTGAAACTGCTTCGTCGGCAAATGGATGGCAACTTTTACTTGAAATGAATTAGAGAATAGCGTTGTTGCAGGGATATTACTTATTAGTGTCGTGTGTAAACTTTGTCTGTGTGTGGTATTCTCGGTGACCGTGAAACGATAAAATTCCATTATTGTTTGGGATTACTTTTAAGTACCATTCGGTTGATCGGTTCTGTCAAAGTCGCATGATGATGTGAACTCATAAACTCAGATTAGCTGTTAACATGGTTAAAGAGAATGCTGAGTGGAGAGAAATAATTGGTGAGCGTTCTCAATCTTTTCACATCATTTCGGAAGAGTATCAATGAAAAAATGCCACCTGTAAAGAATTGCCCTCATCGAAATAATAATGATGATGATAAATCATTGAAAAGTTTGGACAAAACTTTAACATGTTTAATGCCACATGTATATGTAGTCTCATACAGTCTACCCATTTCTATGTGTAGTTCACGTGGCCTTCGGCAACACTAAGTCAATGTCTTTAATTATCACTCAAAAATTTCCCTTTACTAAAATTTGTATGTACTACATAATCAAAATTTCCTAATTGCTTATGACAGTTTCTTTCAAAATGTAACCGCTGGACCAGAACTCAATTTCATTTTGGTTTAAGCGATTTGGAAAAAAAAGTTTGGTCATCGTGTTCCTTTGTGGGCTCCTAATTAAGGAAAGAGGTTCAATCAGTGGTATGAAAACAATTTTAGATTATAAATTTTAACTGAAAGTGAAACATGACAAAGACGAAAAAATGAAACCTCAGTAGAAACAATTATATCATGAATCATAACGATCACGAAGACTTTCAAAAAAAAAAAAAAAAAAACCTAAAGCAATTTCAATAAGACCTGTCAATTACCTCCCGAGGGGGGGGGGGGGGGGGGCGGAGGGACACGCCCCCTGAAATTTCGGAGACTGTGTAGCAGATAATTTCAAAGGCTAGTCGTGTCCCCCCCCCCCCACCTCCACCCCCGACCATGACAAGAAATCGCCTTGCATGGCTTCAGCTACATATATTTAAGTTAATGTGGTTTCATGTCAATTTGCGGAGTAAGTGCCTTTTAATGTATAAGGCGCCATTAACCACTATGTTCAATACATGCATTGCTTGTTCTTATTTCGCACCACTAGCTTATATGATTAAAAGCAAAATCCTTCGTCGCAAATTTGGGTGACAATAACACATCCTTGAAAAATGGATTAATAAACGAAACAATCATCCTCGGTCTTACTGCTGGATACTAACAAATGAACAAGTCTATGTCCATATGCTGTTTTGTGCCCAGATTCGCTGATGTTTTATTTCAATCACCATTCCATGTTCATACGGTTTGATATAATTTGATAGGACGCTACGGATGTAGATAAATGAGAAGACATTTCACTGTGCATGCGATGTGAGATAATATACCGTATATCGGCATGAAAAATACGTGGCAATGGACTCCATATTTTGTTAAACAGGTAGCAATTCTTGATTAACCTATCTGGGAGTTTTAAAGGAAAGGTCACTCTTAGTATTTAGTTAATTTGGATAAAAGCAGAAGTTATGTTTACATCTCCTCTCGTCAAACGTATAAAAAATGGACAGTGCATGCATAAATTGTTCACCCTTTATGCTCATAGCCTCATACCTTTTAAGGCTCTGGACAACAATTACTGAGCTTAACCACACATTGTGGGCAATTGTCCTGAACGAGTTAACCAAAAAAAAAATCGTGATTAATAATCCGTGTAACTGTAAGGACACAGCCAGTCACGCCAGTACAAATGCTGGAGAGCCACCCTCGCTGAAAGTGCTCTAACATCGATCCTTTGTAATACACCACTAATGATTTCGGTAAACCTTTCAGACGCTATTAGGTGACCCAAATTAATTAAGCTGTATATCCATGGATAGTGCATACATGATAGAATTAGCATTATTATTAGCCATTTCTCAATGTATACCCACCTGTCTAGCATGTATAATAAGAGGCTTACACATACTGTATGTATACGGTACTATGCATGATAAACATTTGTACAATAATTATTGATCTTTATAACATTTTGGTTAATGCTTTGAACATGAAACGAACGTGCGAGAGGCATCAATCATATCACAATATACAATAATAAGGAAATAAGTATAGAACATAATGTGATAAATTATACATTTCTAAATGAATTCATACCGTTTAATAAAGAAGTTACAAATACAATAATCAAGCATCGTTTCACCGAGTGGTTCACCATGGGTTCACAATGTGTGGATCTGATTTACTTGCACCCGACGATGACATTTTTTCACTCACTTTTTTGGTATTATTATTATTGTTATTATTATTATTATTATTATTATTATTATTATTATTATTATTATTATTATTATTATTATTATCATTATTATTATTATTATTATTACTACTACTACTACTACCACCACTACCACTACTACTACTACTACTACTACTACTACTACTACTACTACTACTACTACTACTACTACTACTACCACTACTACTACTACTACTACTAATACAATGTACTACTATTTATAACGATACGACAGTGGTGTATTCAGCATAGGATGGAGCAAGGGTCCTCCTACTTGAAGACATAATTAAATACAAATCAAAATGGGTCTCCACTCAGTAACACATGTATACATTCCCCGACTCCTCTATTGGGGATTCTGTTCTCTCACTTGTTCACTTCTATTATGTCTCCTAGAATGCACACACTAAGTTTGTTGTGTCCAACTCTTTGTGACGTTTCACTTTAAACCTGTCAAAGAAAAGAGAAGGACGGCGTCAAGTAATGATAATGTACCCAGGGGTACTTCAAATCTTGAAGAGGCTCGATGGCTATTGATTTGATTCTAGTGACATTATTGATAAGAGTTTGAAGAATGTGAAAGGTATACGTTAGGATCGTGCCTTTAGCAGGATTCAGTGTAAGCCTAAGGTTGTGTGGTCAGTGAGCAGGTAGAATTGCACTAATGTGATATTTTTAAAGCAAAAAAACAAAACAAAACAAAACAACAACAACAACTGCAAAACATACCCCTTATATCTCATTTTCTATGATTGAATTAGGCTGTATTTCTAACTCGTTATACAGGTAATACTGTTTCTTGTAGACCTACTTCGCTCTAAATCTGTATTTTATATACTTATTATAAGAGAGAGAGAGAAAGAGAGAAAAAAAGAGTCAGAGAAAAATACAGGGGGAGATGGACAGATTCAGAACCAGAAAGAGGGAAAGAGAAAGAAAGAGAGAGAGGGAGGGAGAAAAGGTGGCTTAAATATAAACAAAATTTAATGGTCAGTTTGCTGTAAATGCCATCCCGCTTGAACCTTAAAAACATATTTTTATTTTTATTTAATTTTTCTTGGGAAAGGAGGGGACATAATTATAATAACAGATGGATGGAGATGGGAAAGAGAGAGACAGAGGAAGTAAAAATAAAAAGAGAAATAGAGAGATATACTAGTAAGTAAAAAACACACTAACCTTACCAAAGTGGCACGTTAAAGTGTGATCATATGGGATGGGTGCAATTAAATCCACCCTATGAAAGGGATTGGGGGAAGAGTCAAGCGGACTGGTATGTTTAGAGAAGGGATATCCTCGAATGGTCTGATAAACAAGGAATAAAAGATCTCAACAAGTCCACGTACTTCACACTAACATGGTGAAGGGGAGGAGAAGAAGGCACCCATTCACCTCTCAAATTGAATTAGCCTGATATGCGGTTATACAGTAATGGCTTGATCAGGGAGGTGCTTGATATATACCACTCGAATCACGTCATAAGCTATAGTAGCTCCAGTTTCATAGAGGTGTCACAATTACATGTACTTTATTCACTAACTATATCATACTTATTCTCTTACTGAAAGAAAAAAAAAAGTTTATATCTTCTGAATTCATGTTTTCTCAAAGATCCGAATTAAAAAAAGCTTATTTTTTAGGCCTATAGCCTATGTCAGAAGGAAAGGTAATGCTATTTCACACAAAAAAGATAATATTTAATGCCAAAATTACAATAAAATATAGAAGAAACATATAAAGTTTGCGTTTTATGGGTTAAAGAATAATTCTTAAATTGATATACTCACTACAGCTTTCTAAACCACGTGTCAATCGGAATGGAGTCCTATCATTCTTCTTCATACTCTCCTCCCCCCCCCCCCCTCTCCTTTTTCTTTCTCTGTTATTTTTCCCATGTCGTTCAATGGGGGGGGGGGGGGGGGGACGTGCCTAACTTCCCTTGATCACAGAAGAGTCTTCGGTAATCATGGTAACAATTCCGCCTTATTATTTTAAGCCATAAAAGAACACTACGAAAATATTACAATTCCGTGATATTATCAAGGACCTATGCTTCAATCCATTATTAAAAGAACCGCAGTTGATTTGACCAGATGAATAAGCCCTATGTTCTTGTTTTTCGAACACTGATATTGAATCACATCCAACTACATGTATGGATCGGACGCACTGCCATCATGTAAATGTCTATTCCTCGTGTTTGTATTTGTGGTAATTATATTATATGATTAATATCTTCTATTTCTGTTTTGCGTCCCTGCTATCTGCTACAGACAAACAGATGGATGTATGTCTGTACATGTATGTCAATACACATTGATGAAGAGCGCCAGATGGATATCTTTGGACGACCACCTAAATCATAGCTGGGACTCCAGTAAATAAACTTGTATTCACTGGATGCCATGTGGCATGTTCTTGACAAACAATAGTACATCAGAACATTCTCAAATGCTACTCAATTTACTTGAATGAGGGGAATGACAATGGCCCGTATCGATAAAAACTAGTAAAGGCCGAGCAATTGCTTTTTCTAACCCATTGCTAGCATCTTCAGATATTCTCACCAAGTAATTGCTAGCAAAAAGAAGCAGAAGTTTGTTTTCTTGCTAGCCGTCGCTCTCCTAGAACTTGTAACCCAAGTAAATGCTCGTGTGTGTGTGTTTTTTTTATCCGGCCCATTGCTTCTACGTTGAATTTTTTAAAGCTGCAAGCAAATGGTTAGAAAATGTATTTACTAGGTTCTATCGAAACCGCCCACTGTCGTGTGTCTTGTCTCTACCGCTTGATATGTTATCATTTATCAAAATGTAGGCCAATAATTATGTAAATCGTGGTCCATGTGTTTTTAGTTGAGCTTCGGGATACAGGGACTATCCTGTGAATAGTAAAATGATAAGCATGATAAGTGACATGGGTGATATAGCTCTCTGGTAGTGGTAAGCCCTACGTGTAGGCCTCTCGCCGCTTCTCTTTTGCATTTTCCTCTTCTTATTCATCCCACAAAAATAGACAGTTGTGACAGCATGCCTTCTTGTTGATGAGAAATTTGAAACAGACTACCGATTATGCCTCAGTCCCACCTACTTCACATCGATTCCTAACAGACCGATTCTTTTCCATTCGGGGTTAATGTATTTTTTTTTCGGTCTGTAGTCAATCTCGTGCCGGTCATTTTGGTGTGAATGTGGCATTAAGCACAACATAGTCTGCTAGAAAACGATGCAGTTACTATGGACTACACCTGCTGTCATTAAACGGAAACGTGTATAAAAACATCACAGGCGTCCAATATTGGGATCGATAAAAATAAGGGAAAATTCCACGAGGGACAATTCCGCACATCAGTTCTTTTTTTAAAAAACTGTATATGAGACTGTCGTCTAGCAACAAATGTCTCCATCGCTGAGATTGGATTGCAGAAGAATCGTTCTCGAATTGAACTATAAATTATGCCAACATAATATAGAAACATAAAATAGATATTTGATTGTCCAATGGTTCAGAGCATTATATGACATGCACAATGATTTGGAATTAAAAAGATGTTTATGTATCGGCCTATGTGTATGTAACTCTGTAACTTCTTACACATGTAAAATTGCCATAACACATCCATGATATCCTGGTGAAGATTAGGAAAGGGAGAGGAGAGACATAACACAGAGATACACAGAGATACAACAGATACAACAGAGGAAAGACGAATTTATAGTTAAAGGGAAATCCACCCTTAATAGCAAGTTGCTTTGGAAGAAAGAGGAAAAATCAGAGAAGCAGATTGGTGAAAGTTTGAACAAAATCGGACAAGCAATAAGAAAGTTATGAATTTTTGAAAGTTGTAATCACTATATGGGAATTTCAAATTGGCCGAATAGGTAATGTCACTGTGATGTAGCTGTGGACAACTCCCCCATTCGCTCTAACACACAAAATGACTAAAATGTCACTTTTTTTTTCAAAATGCATTACTCAGTAGGATCTTTTCGTTCATGAGGACCTGTAACAATATGCTATCTCCAATATATTTTGATTACTGCCCTGAGGTTAAAAGCGCCTCGAAGAAAACTGCAAATTAATGATATTTTGTGTACGACAAATGGGAGAGTTGTCCACAAAAATGTCACAATTGACTCTCCAAATTGCCAATTTGAGATTTGCATAGATGTAGTGATCTCACTTTTCAAACATCCATAACTTTCTTAGTCCTTGTCCGATTTCTTTCAAACTTTCACCATCCCGTTTTTCTTATTTTTCTGCTTTCACACAAATCATCTTATTACCAAGGTTGGATTGCCCTTTAACGTATTGCTTTTACATACTTACGAAATGTGAGAAATGCATCAATTGGGTGTCGAAAACGTTATCATTCCTGGAATGTATATACCACTGCAATGAGGCATCTAGTTTTGAATCTGATCTATATCCTTGGGGTTACACACATTTCAGATAGTTGAACAAAGTCATAATAATCCTTAAGAGAGGCTCCTATAAAATCTGTACAAAGCCGTCCGTTCAGATTAAATACAACGTGTTTTTTTTTTGTAGATCAGGTTATGTAATCGAAGCAATATGATTCCTTAGCTATACCGTAATTACGTCCGAAAAAATATCCAAGTCTCACTCTGAAAGTAGTTGAACACTCTCCACCTATTCGCGATTTGTTTTGTACTTTCTGAGACAGTGCCAATTTCAGAGCTAGATGGTGAAGAGTTTCCAATTCTCACTCCCTCCTAGAATCTAACCAAGGTTAGTGTCAACAAAAGATGGAAGGGTGAGTGTTGACGATGTATGAACAGCCGGCTCTCTGACAGCTCACCGACTGAAAGTGTCGTGACCCGTGAGAGGGCAAGTTCTTGTCGTTTTGAGTCGAATTCCGTGACTTTATATATCGAGGTTGATGGAATCATAAAACCAGTGCGGATGGCATGTGTCGCGAAGAGAACTTCGGTGAACCCACGATAGACTTCTTTAGCGAGATGGAGATAAAGATGTTGATACTGGAAAGCGGTGTTCGGAATGAAAGGTGGCGGTCATATCATATGAGTAGAAAACTTTATTACGTGTTGGAGGAGAGGCGACAGTTTTGAACGGTCATGCACCCGGGGGCGCACAGGCGGACAGTGTGCGTGCGGTGCCGAGGGCTGCCTGCTAGTACAGTGGTAGATGTGGCGGCAGTGGTGATTGGTGATAGGCGTGCGGTGGATGGTATCTGGGGCAAACAAAGTACAGGCAGCTGAGCATGATATGACATGAACACAAGCCCCCCCCCCCCCCCCCCCCCACGTACTGCAGATCCCTTTTTCGCATTTTTTTTTTTTTTCATTTTTAAAGTGATTATTTATGTATAAGAGCGAGATGACTGACTCTTACTCTTAGCCAAATGAAGGATGTGCATCGTTGGGCGAATATCCTAAAAAATAAGAAATGGGTGTCAATGTTTGGTTTTTCGACATTTCGTTGGCGAATGAAAATATGATTCGCATATAGTAGATGGGGACACTTGGCCTTAAGCCCCCCCCCCCCCCCCCCCACACACAATACTGAAGAACCTAGTTACACTAATGAAACAATGAATACATTGCCCAGCTTTTGATCTGCCCACGAAAATGTAACAAACTTAGTTACATTTCCATGATCTGCCCATTTGAATTGCGACAGTCCTTTCTTTCTTTCTTTTTTCTATTTTTTTTTTTTTATTTTTACAATTTAGGCATTTGATGTTCCTCAAGCAGGAAAAGCACTTTCAACCAAATGTTTTGAATCAACATAAACTTCACTCAAGAAAAATCTGAACCAAAACAAGTAGCGATGGTGGTGGTCAAGCTCCATTAAAAAAAAAACCAAATGATTGCGTTCAGATTTCTTTGATTAACGTTTTAGAAGAATCCCAAT
Organism: Heliocidaris tuberculata; assembly: GCA_025618425.1. NCBI lineage: Eukaryota > Metazoa > Echinodermata > Echinoidea > Camarodonta > Echinometridae > Heliocidaris > Heliocidaris tuberculata. The sequence continues at coordinate 2,003,098 of CM046850.1, forward strand.
GTCAAACAGCCGTGATATTATTTTTTCCCCCTAACGCGATAAGTGGTGAAAACAATGGAGATGACTGGGGAAAATTCTTATTTCCTTATGCTTTCCTCTGTGTGTGTGTGTGTGTGTGTGTGTGTGTGTGTGTGTGTGTGTGTGGACAGGTATAGCCGTATGAGCGAGGACGGTGAACAAAGAAAAATTCCTGAGAACAATAGTCCTCGGAAGTTGAACAATAGTCCTCGGACGCCAAACAATAGATTTGAGCCTTATTCCGTCAGTTTTCCGAGGACAGGAGAATAATAGAGGAACAATAGCTGTCCTCGAGAGTAAAGGCAAAAAAGACTGTGTGCGTGTGTGTGTTTTTTTTGTTTTTTTTTTTTTTTTTTTTTACTTCTGTCACTTTTTATGACAGATTTCAATGAAACGTTACTTCTTAACATAAATCTTTATGAATGTTTTTTAAAATGTTTTGATTAATATTATTATTGTTTGTTTGTTTGTTGTTGGGTTTGTTGTTGTTTTTTCTTTCTTTCTTTTTCCCTTTAGCGCGGGGGGGGGGGGGTGAAAGGACCGAATTCCAATTATAGTATAGCTGGCCCCGTGATCTTTAACCCAATAACTGAAATCAAGCATATCGAGTACAGTATTACTAGTAATAACGAAGCATCAAATACAATACAGTTACGTTTGTGAGCGGTTCAGCTATTAATTAACGGAATTAATAATTATAAAAGGGGGTGAGACGGTCATTTAACAAAAAGTCGCTATTCGACCGATGCCAATTTGATATTGCAAGTTGCAGGCATTAAGGAAAATTACTCACCAAGTTCAGTGTGAAGCATTTCGACCATCTATTAAAACGAAAATCAATGGTGCACTCTAGTAGTTTTGCACTAATAAATTTAGGTTAAAAGGATTTCCTCTATCATTCCCAGGTTGCAAACCTTTTTTTTTTTTTTTTTTTTTTGTAATTAGAACATGCACAGTACATATCAGTGAGTGATAGTCATAATGGTATGAAGATTTGTGGTATACTTGCATTTTTAATTATATCCCCCCCCCCCACACACACACACCTCTCTCTCTCTCTCTCTCTCTCTCTGTTTGTCTGTCTCTCTCTTCTCACTCTCCATTTCTTCCCCCCCCCCTCTCTCTCTTTCCCTCTATCCCATTCTCTCTTTATATACTCTCTCTTATGACTCCATTACGGTTATTATCTACTTCTCTCTTTCTCTCTCATTCACTCTCTCTCTCTCTCTCTTGATCTTTCTTCACTGTATATCACTCTCATCCTTTCCTCTTCCTAGTTAGTCCATTTTTTCTTATCTCCACCTCTCTTCACTTTCTTCTCTGATACCCTCACAATCCTTTAAACCACTCACCAATAAACATAATAAAGTATTTATCCCTCTATCGACCTTGCAATGTCCCATGATTAGCGGCGCACTGTCCTTTGATGTGCGCTGTTCCACCTGGAAGCTGTGAGCTGCGTTAAACCTCCGGGTCAGCGAATTGACGCGGAAAGTGGATTAGAATTCCATGGTAGATTGAATTGTGTAAATACCACGTAGGTTACTGCACGGGAGGCTATAATATAATAATTTTTCGGGGACAGTCATTTTGAGTTGTGGTTTATGCTATAATATATGTAGTATCTAACCATTTACTGTTTTTAATACCCTCTCCCTTTTAAAAGCAGGAACTCATAAATAATTTCTACAAAGGGCATTTCAATGAAATAGTAAAAGTGAAATAACAAAATTGTTAAGAAAATAAAAATTACTTTAGAACATTTCAACCCCCCCCCCCCTCCCCATTTAGATAGAGTTGAAAATGAATTCATAAGCTTTTTGTATTTGTTGTAGATAATAATATAGCAAGGGAACAAAAACAAACAAAAAAATATATATTAATTTCAGCACATCTGTTTTTTTTTTGTTTTTTTTTCTTTGTCCTGGGACTATTTTTAGCTAATTTGGTAGTGTAAAACGCCTGGCAAATATACAAAAAGCCCTATTTCTAAAAAAAAAAAAAAAAACTACAAATAGTAGCAGGCAGCTAACAGCCTCATGTATAATACACAGTAGGCTAAAAAGTGAAATTGTCACAAAGGTGAAAGAAATGGTTGAGTTCTCGTAAAGGTGATCAGTAATTTGTGAGTGTTCTCATTATACCCTTATTCCCATCCAGAAGAATAATTTAGCAGCAATGTCCCATAAAAATTGTTGTTTAAAGGGGGAGTAAACTGACGAGACTATGTGTCTTTCCCGTGCCCTGACTCGGGGCCAATCTGGTTTATCTGCAACTCGAGTATACTACCACGCTACCGCAGTCGCGTACGGACGTGCAACATAACTTCAGTCTGTTTCGCAAACGCTGACCATGTAGAGCTTAAGTCGGTGACTACCCTTAGCTGAGGACCATTCGTTTGCGTCCCAAAATATACGTAGATGGCGTTAACCAGTATCTGCCGTGCAACACGCCCTTTAAAAGTGGTCTTGAATTTAGAATAGGATTAGAAATATTTTACAACTTCGGACAAAATTCTGATTTATGGAATCCCATGTATCCTGCTCCTTTTCCATTGCTTTGCCTTATTTGTGATTTTCTACGAGATTTGGTCAAACTTAAAAACGAAAAAATTATTTTACCTGACAGCTAAAAAAGCATGTCTATGCTTGTAAGTAAGCAACCAGGGGACAGGCGGCTTTAAGTCCTCTCCGAAAGACTTGGTAATGAGGATTAATGCCTTACGAGGATTAATGCCTTACAAAAGGCCACTAGCGCATCCACTTGGTTCCGAACCTGGGTCCTCCGGTTACGAGACCACTGCTCTACCACTGAGCCATCGCGCCTCCATGCATGCATGCTTTTCTCTTTCTATTTTGGAAATGACCCCGATAATCAACCTTCCAAAATGACATCTTTTTGTTCTTTACAATGCCGTTCTTTGAACAAAAATCGTTGTTTTTAATACCAATTTTAAATTTGGCATGTAAGCCCTCCAACATGATAAGATCATGCATCTCTTCTCTTTAAGATAAAGTTGGGTTCTATTACATCGTGAAAGAAACCGTCTGGAAGCAATTGTTGTATACATGCAGGTTTTATAATCATCAAAATGTTCAGAAATCGACTCAGTCTTACTGAGAGTCACATGCACTGCACAAAGAAATTAACGCACCTGCGGCATGAAAGTTTGGTCTAAACATTTCAGCCATTTCTTGTCAAATTTCGAGTATAAAGCCATTTGAAGAGCGGTCCTTTTCGGGAGACATTTATTTTATGATAACCTTCTTTAAAGGAATGAGAAAGCTCACATTTTTGTTTTACCTTTACAAAAACTCAACCTTCTCCATAACGATTAGCTTTTGTATACGAATTCTTGTTCAAATGAAGAACATGATGAGATTTCGATTGAAAAGGTCTTTATTGAAATCTGACTGGCCACCAAAGGTCGAATTGTTCAATCAAAATATCACCAAGCAAATGTCGAGTGTTCTTCGATTTTTTTTCTTTTTAGTTTACCTATTACTCACACAATCTATCTCTTTTATAGACGGTCTTCCTAGCAAAATACGCTCTCTGTTACATAAGGTCGGTTTAATTACTCATTTAATGACCCGTGTCCCTCAATTAAAGTTGCATTAATTAAAACCGTCCTACAGTTAGCCATATACCCTGGACTAATTTCCAGAGCGAGGAAATTATCACTGTAATACGTTTCAAGGACCACGAAAAACATAAAAGGAGATACTGATGAACTGTGATGAACTGTTCGTGTTGTCACAAGATAACAATGATAAGTATTCGAACCCCGTACCTTGTGGTTTACAGTCCAGGGACTTATCCACTAGACCACAACACCTCTACACCATGTATTTCTGTTACCTAGCAACAAACATCCGGAATATGGTTAAATGAAGACCTCATTTAAATGGAAACCAAAAGCATCAGATTACAACAAGGAAATCTCGGTTTATTCTTTAAGTCCGGAAATGATATTTTCCGGACTTGAAGTTTGTTTGTTTGGTTTGGTTGGTTTTATTTTTAAAACTCTATTGATTTTAAATATTTATTTTATTCTTATTACTGCGTAAGTGAAACTTGGATTTAAAAAAGTATCCAAATTCAATGCATGGAAACATTTAAAATAATGATTATTTACCAATCATCTGCCAATTGTAAAGTTGTAAAATATAGCCCCGCTATAGCACCTGAAGAGCTCTTCGAACGCTGCTGAGATATGTGACGTCACACGAGAAACCAATCCTGCCTAAGCAGACGATGTCCCATAACATCTTACACATTTTTCAGTGCCTGTTTTGTCATCTCCTTTTCATTTATTTCTCTTGCTTCACTAGCGTCATTATAAATGTTATTATGTTGCCTCACCACCTGGCCTCATTCTGAACTTCGTGTATGGTACTATTTTGATAAAAAAATACAGCGTTAAACAAATAAAGGAATCAGTCGCTTGTAAATAAAATAAGACGCCATTGTGTTTTCAGCTTTTCAATTCGAAAGTGTGGTTTCTTTGATTGATCATTGATCCTTATCCTGTATATTTACAAACAAAATACTTTATTAGTTATCAGAATTGGTTTCACTCTCCGTTTAGAATGGTGTGAATTACGGTCATATTTAAATAGACCCAACTCTTTATAATTTGGGAAATAATTGCATTGCAATTATGTTTGATTTGATTTGATTGATTTATTTAAACACGGTATAAGCCCAATTCAGCTACTTGGCTGGTTTACAATGGGACCGTGTATCAATAAAATACAATGAAAAATAAAATATAAATAAAAGTATCAAAACAACAATTCATGCATAGAAAAAAATGATAAAACAATATATACAGAAATCATAAGGCTTAGAAAAATATTACAAAACATATTAAAATGAAAGAGTTCAGTATAAAGGTATGAAAATTGAAATATATAAACATATTTTAAAGATTTGTAATATGAAATATGAAAAATAAAATACGATAAAGTAATGTGAAATGACACAAATATATAATTTGGTTATGTTAAAAATAAGGAAATCTATCACGTATTTAATGTCTCGATAAAATTAGGCAAAGAGGAACTATTACAAAAAACAAATTTAAACAGAGTAAAAAGTTAAAGGAATAAAATCTCAAACAAGGTAAGTTTTTGGTGTCTCAAAATTAATTTAATTTTAATTTAATTTTATATGTTCATTCGTTATAGGACGTCGTCTGCTATGGCAGGATTGGTCACCGGTGTGACGTCATCAAAACATCGCAATATTTCTGGCGAATCTCTCGGATATCCCAGATGCTGAGAAGTGCTTTTTCGGTAATTTGTTTAATCATCAGATACGTAGTTGACGTAAAACTTAAACAATTGCCATCTGTAAGCTTCCCACTTTCTAGTGATACATTATTTGCCATATTTCTGATTTTCTTTGAATATGCCTTTTAAAGCATTTAACGTGGTATCATAGAATGTGAGAATGGGCCGAAATTTCATGTGGCTAATTATATCGCTTATTAATCATGTTGATAAATTCGTTATTTTATATTACTGCTAACTGGGGGGAACAGGTATATGCCTGTAGATAAACAACCAGTCAATCTACAGCTTTGAATCCTATCCGAATGACTTGGCAGGCTTATTACGGGTTAAAAGCTGAACGGCTTTAGGGCATCCACTTTGTTTCGAACCTAGAACTTCCCGGTTATGAGACCACTCCTCTACCACTAAGCAAGCGCTCGTGCCTCCTCAAATACTGTCTGGTGAGTGTGTTTTCCCCTATTCAGAATTCTTATCATGCTTATAGCATCAACATAAATCTGGTTTCGTTGACCAAAATCTTTATGATATACCGTGTCGTGTTTCTTAGCACCAGTAACTGATGTTCCATATCGTTTGAATCTATATCTAATTTAATAAGCGAGATTATGGATGGGGGTTAACTTTTAGGCTACATGTCGCTTTTCCGAAGATTCAAAATTCGTAATTTCGTAATTCCCAAAAAAATGAAATAGGGTTCGTAATTCAGAAGAGTTATGTAGTTATATTGCATTTTCGGATTTATGAACCTTCGGAATTATGAACCCTTTTCTTCATTTTCGGAATTACAAACCCTAGCTATGTATATGATTTTCGGAATTACGAACCTTCGGAATAACGAACCTTGTATCAATGTATCAAATGTTCTGAATTTGGAACCCTGCTGTAGAAAATTTGTGTTTAAGAATTGCGAATCTTTAGAATTATGAACCTTCGGAAAAACGAATACACCCAACTTTTAGATAGAGGAGGGGGACAATATTCTATAGATAATCTTTCATACACATGGGCTATTATGGCATAGTATTTTCTGTTTACCCATGCCTAGATAGTCTCTCTTGCCGCATCAATCAATCTAAATCCAACTCTCATTTCCTGCGATTCAAATGTAATACTTTCGAACTAGATAGCGATACAAATATCAACGTACCTACATAATAATTATTGAAAAGACGAGCATCATATTCATCTAGAACATGTTACCTCCGAAGTCAGATCTGGAACGAGATTGTGGTTGGAAAGTGGAACGATGCATTTTCGAAGGAAAGTAGGACGGCGTGTGATATAGGAATACGACACCAGTTAATCAACTGCGAAAGCATGAAGATGTAGAATTCTTTCGAATGATTAGCCGACAGGGGTATATCATTGCACGCTTCTAAAAGGTGAATTATTAAGAACAGGGGATGTGAATGACTTTCGATTCTACTCTCACCATCACCTTCTGCTTCATGAAGTTTGTTTTAACAAAACTTGCTTCACTCTTTCGAAATTCATGTCCACAAAACTTAAAGGTACTGAGTCGCCGGTGTCCATTTGCATTCTATCATAATTCGCTGACTCAAGATTTTGGTTGAATTACCATTTATTATGTTTGAGGTCTCCCAGGCAGGCAGGCAGGCAGCGAAACCAGGGAGATGGGTCTGACCATGGGTATGTCCCACCATAGAATTACTCGAGCTGGGGAGATTTATGATGATGACATTTCCTTACTCTATACTAGGAAGAGGGAACAAAGCATTACACAAGAACTGCCTGTCATTCAAAATGAAGTCCACTCTCGGTTGATTGACATAAGGTAACTACTCGAATGGTGTCAAATTCCCCATGAGAAACTCCGACTATTGAATGATATATGCTAAGGAATCTTCAAAAATCTAATGATTTTAATGGTAAACATACTGATGATTATAATTTACATGATTTATGACATAGGATATAGATTATAGTAAGCTTTACAAAATGCGATGAGGGATACAGCGGAAATAACTATAAACATGATAATGAGAAGAATATTTAGGCGACCTATGTATCTAAACACATTAATTCGTATTATTTTTTAAAAGGTTTATCCAAGATGCACTCATGATCAGTTTTTAGTCATTATATATTCTAATCATTATGTTGATATTAACATTTTCGACGATAAAAGATTGACATGGTTCAATAACGAATGTACAAAGAACGGTTAAATGCCGTGTTTTTGTTTTGTTTTGTTTTGCTTTTGTGTGTGTGTGTGTGGTGTTTTTTTTTTTAAGGTTTGTATTTGATATAATGGTGAATCAGGAGGGTCGTTAAACCGAGAGTCTGTTATTCAAAAGATGTTTAGGAATTTCTATTTCCAAAAAAGAAATAAAACAAAGTTGTATTTTCGAAAAAGCGAATCCTCGGTATTAAAGACAAGTGCCCCCCCCCCCATTTTTTTTTTTAAATCATTGTACAATGTTCTAAATGTCGCATGTACTTTACCCCACCACATAATCCATTCACCCGTTGTCTAACCATTAAGAGATTATTGTAGGATTAATCGAAATAGCAGGTGACCATGAAGGGCATTGGCGAGGAATAGATTCGTTCAATTTCAGGTGAAATATTCGAGAAATGTAGGAGCGTGCAGTTAAAAGTGAGTATGGAAGTGAAAAAAACTTTTTGTATATTTTTATATTGTTATTGTAATTATCATTCGTAGTAGTAGTAGTAGTATAATTGTTAGTTGTATTAGTAGCATTATTATTATTGTTGCTGTTAATAATGATAATAATAATTATTATCATTATTATTATTATTACTACTACTACTACTACTACTACTACTACTACTACTGCTACTACTACTACTATTATCATAATTGTTAGTATTATTCTTATTAATATTATAATCATCATCATCGTCAACATCATCATTATCATAATCATTATCATTGTTATTATTGTTACTGCCACAGTCAACAATACTGGAAGCTCTTGTGAATACACATCCTACCATGAATTTCTTCTCATCTATCATTTATCTCCACCTTATCTATCATTTCTTTGCTGTTGTTTTTATTGTTTTTGTTATTTGTTATTATTATCATTATTATCATTCTCATTACTCTACATTCTTGTTCATCAGAATATTTTTCACCTTTTTATCTTCCATTTCTTTCTCCTCCTCCTCCTCCTCCTCACACTTTTTCCTTAGTCTTCTGTCAGCTCGCCTTTCATGTTCGTCAGTGGAAAGTAAAATCTAGCAAAATAAAAAGTGGAATAGTTTACATAGCAACATTACCATGTTCAGGTTTTTACTGCCTTTTTAAAGCTGACAATGCATGTACCTCATGGGAACAATTTCCAAATTCTTGGTTTTGTACCTTCATGTAATATTAGATTAGACATTTTAAGCTACCTACTGGACATTGGTGAATATCAATTTATTCTGATTGGTTCTCTTGTTCTGCAGTAGCCCCTTGAATATTGTTAAATTAAATGGTATCACTCTGAGGAGTGTACCCACTACCTTGTAAAACTTACATTTCTTTCTGCCAGTCGCTGACCTGACAAGGGTGTGTTTACAACAACCTGCAACAGTGCCAACCCTCACACACACACACACACCCTCTCTCTCTCTCTCTCTCTTTCTAGTAGTTTCATTGTTTCTCTTTGATTGTCTTGGTCTTTCTCCCCCGTTTCTGTCTGTCTACCTCAGTGTGTGTGTGTGTGTGTGTGTATCTTTCTCTCTCTTTCTCTCTATTACTCTCACCGTATCTCTTCGATTTTAACTTGTTTAGAAAGAATACAGAAAAAAGTGTGTAAAATTATTTTTTGGTACAAATTACGTAGATCATGAATATGCTCTAACAAAATGTGAATTAGAACGGTTAGAAACTAGGCGAGAAAAACTATATACTGAGTTTGTTAAATCTCTATTAAATAGCACACAGTGTAAAGACTTGTTACCAAAAAAGAAAAATGTTTCCATTTCTTTAAGACATGTATCAAATTTTGCACAGTTCAAATGCAAAACGGTTCGATTCAGAAAGAGTGCAATACCACATTTCATAGATCTACTCAATTCCCAGTAACGTTCATTATATTTCTCCTTAAAATTTTTACAGAAATAGAAATTATTATTGTTTTATAATCTCTGTGTCAGTTTTAATTTCAGTCCAATTTTAATATTCTGATTTGTATTCATGTTTTTTATTTACTTATTTTGTTATGTATATTGCCATTCTTATTTCATATGTTATTTTTATCCATGATCAATTTTTGTGTATTTCTGCAATGTAAACATGCTAATTTCAGCCCTTGGGCTGCCAGTCATGTATTGAATTTTATCTGAAATAAACCATTACTTGAACTTGAACTTAACTTGCTCTTTCTCCCTCGTCTCTCTCTCTCTTTCTATTTATCTCACTATTTCTCTCTGATTTTATCTTGTACTTTCTCCCTTGTCTCTGTCTGTTTGTCTCTGTCCGTCTCTCTGTCTGTCTGTCTGGCTCTCTGTCTCTGTCTGTCTCTCTCTCTCTCTTTCTCTCTCTCTTTACTCTTACTGTTTCTCTTCGATTTTTTTTTTTCTGGTCTTTTTTACTCGTCTCTCTCGCTCTATCTCTCCCTCCCTTTATCACTCTCACTTTTTCTCTTTTATTTTACCTTGGTCTCTCTCTCTCCCTCTTAATCTCTCTCTCTCTTTCTCTCTTTTACTTTCACTCTTTCCCTTTGATTATATTTTGCTCTTTCTTCTCCTCTCTCTCTCTCTCTCTCTCTCACTCTCATTTCTCTTTCTCTCACACTCTCTATATTTCTCTCTACCCCTTTCCCATTAAAAAAACAACATTATTCTCGGTATTGTAATATATATTTCTTCTTCTTTAAAGTGCATATATATGTCTCGGATTTACCAACATTACATTTCCAAAGCAACAAAACCAAAACTAAATAGAGCCATATATTAGATAAGTGACAAGTTAATTGAGAAAGCAACTTTATTAACTTCCTGATTGGAAGCTTTGTATATGAAAATAACAGGAAAGAGAAACAGTATTGTAAAATCGTTTTATGGTCAAAGATTTGTACTGTATAATGTACAATGGAACAATAACATCATATATTGCTCTAAGCAGAAGACGAATTGCAATAAAGACAACTGCTGTATAGTATAAACTGAAATTAAAACATTAAAAGTGCCTCAAGGTTTGTAGTTATACAAATTTCTTTTTCTTTCATACCATTTCTACTTCATGCATTTGGCTGTCAATTTCTCGAACAAATTAAGCAGTCCGTGTATGTACTGTTGATGGGTTGTGTATTTTTCTTCTAAAGACTGTATTTGCCATTGAATTAATCAGAAGCCCACCGTATTTTGTATTTTGTCAGTGTCAGTCCCATACATTGAATCAGATGTTTTTTTATCGAATTTCATGAGATTTATCTCGAATGCGTCCGTTCCCCGGAAACGATGAATTGTGTCCCCAAAGTCTGTGGTAGAGGGAATCCAATAAGGTGACGAGAGGATAATCAAATTGCACTCATAATTTCTAGAGGAGAATTTGAGTTATTACATTCTCGATGTCATGAGAGCAGATATCAAAATTAGCTTTCGGTTCGTCCTACTTGAAACATGTGGGATTAATTGAAATAGAGCTGAACAGACAATGGGATGGGGCGTGGCAAGTGAGGGAGAGGAAGAAGAAGAGGGAAAGAGATATTTCATTTCATTTTCATTTCATTTATTTCCACTTCCAACAAATTAAATACACAGTTTTACATCGTACAGATATAATGGGAGAGAGACTAAAAGGGGGGGGCATAGAAAAAATAATTAAAAAATGGATTAGGATGAAACAAGTAAAGAGGAATACTGATATAACAGACATTAGTGATCTAGCGAGTGCCCCCCCCCCCCGAATGACAAAAAAAGGGGGGGGGGAGAAAAACATAAGCGGGGGGGGGGGGGGGGAGGAGGAGGAGATGCGATCCCTTTTCACTGAACCCCTATCCCACACGATGGCTCTGGGTTTTTTGTGGGTTTTTGTGTTTTTTTTTTTTTTTTTTTTTTTTTTTTGCATTTTATATCTTTTAGGACCATGGCAAGTTTGCTGCCCAACATCCTCCCTCCCTCCCCTGACCACACCAGTTATTCCTTAATGGTTGCTACTCCACTAATAGTGTTGAATATAAAGAGAAAAAGAGAACGCAACAAACAATAAAAGGGTACAATTAAGACGATCAGAAAAGAATGAAAGAATGTAAATAAAAATAAAGAGTGGAAATTTTTTTAAAAAACCAACCTAAATGGAAGAAGTGATAGGGGTGGAAAGTCATTCAATGCCCCTTCTTTTCCCAGTGTATTTCATGCTTGGAAAAAAACACATCTTCACACAACTATTATTCAGATGAATGCATGTTTATCGTTTCAAAAAGTGTCGGAATGGATAAAGTGCTAGGAAAGTGACACATTAAATGTTCTATGGACATGGTGATCAGATGCCACTGAGATATCATCGACATGTAAGCGGGATATACACAACGGGGTTACAGCCATAGGTAAGTTTATATCTAGAGTAGATCACCCTTGTATCTCGTGTTCCGTGGCGAAGCTGCACGGGGCGGGGCACTCGGTGGGCGGACATGGAAAACTACAGAAAACAAAAAGTGAAGAAGTAGGAGGAGGGGAGGCGACGTGACAAGACGATGCACCCCCCCCCCCCCCATTTTCACATCCTGCCGTCATTCGATGGTCATGTTTTCTCTCATGTTATCTAGTATGACACCCCGCCCCCCCCCCCCCGAATGATACGAGTGCCTCTTAATGGTTAGATCAGGGGGCCCGTTGCACAAAACTTGCGTTTAAACGCAACTCAGGAAAATCAAACGCAACTTCATTTTCAGCCAATCAGAAGTGCGCATTAAGGACTTGCGTTTGATTTTCAGGAGTTGCGATTAAACGCAAGTTTTGTGCAACAGGCCCCAGTTCGATCTAGTTTGGCGTAGATTCTAAAAGTGAGCATGAACCCCAGGCGTTGATGTTTAAAGAGAAGGTTGAGGCCTTGTAGGGATGAGAAATGATATATGGGTGTTATACTCCCCACTCATTTTTAGTAATATTTGTGTTTGTGTTTGACGTCGTTATCTTGTTAAAGAAGAAACATTTCTCCCCTATCTGATGATGTTACCATCTTTTAGAAGAAACTTTTAGTGAATCAAATCAGTTATGTTATATTATGACTAAACCACACTACTCGAATCTTACAATGCCAAACCATTTATTTCTTTTGATCATTTACATACATGCCTCAGCTGTTGCTAGGCAGGGCGTATCCTTTTTTATGTAAACATTATATACTCCTCGAGTTTTAAAACGATATGTATGCTTCCTATTTAAGTACTCTAGTGCACTAGTACACTGCTATCCTTGAGGATTTCATTGTACAGAAGGCTCGGAATCATATGCAATCTAGTTAACTTTAATTCAAGTGAACTTATCCTCCACTGCCTAACTTTCTTCGTCAATTTTCTCCATCTACTGTTTTCTCTTCCCTATAATCGATTCCTTCTGTTTATGTGAAAATCGTACTCATATAATGATGTTCTTTCAGTAACTTGTGTTTAATTCACACAATTATAAAAAAAAAAAAACTTGTGTTTAATTGCTTTGCTTTCCGGGTCTTCGCCTCCTTCTATTTTCTGAATTATTTACTGTATTGTACTCTATGTTAACCACATTACTACAGATGTATCCTTTATATACAACATTGTACCGATGAGAAGGAAATAAACGTTAAATTTCAATTTCAATTTTAAATATGTCGGAGAAATGACCAATGTCACATTTGAAGGATCGCTACTGAAATAATCCCATATTCCAAATATGACGGGAAATGGTTTGAAACTCTGGACGAAATTTAGATGCCACTATATGTGTGTGTGTGTGTGTGTGTGTGTGTTCCAATACGAAAATTAAAGACTTACTTTCCAACCGTTAAGAGTAAATCCCGTCATTTGTGAATTACAGTGAAGTGAAAATCTGCACTTTAGGGTATATACTAGAAAATAAAGTTTAAAAGCAAGCAAGTAAAAGTTCTGAGTTAGGTCACAAAAGTGACAGACCTCATGTTGATCGAAGTCCGAAATAAAATGGTGTACGCTCATTGAAAAAAAACCCTATCATTTAGGAGTGCACAATACCATTACAATACACTCAAAAATTACCTTTTTCATTATTTCCGTCACAGAAATAGCATGAAGATCATGGCGGCACCAGATGATTGCACCTAACGTTCACCGTCAGATCCTTGACTAGTTCTTCCCAGAAGTAGTGCTGACCTCTTTCATTGTCTGGCCAAACCAGGTACGGTCGATGATCGCTCAGGAATAATCGAATCAGGAATGGAAGCTGGTCTTGATCGATGTCCTCTACAAAGAGCAGTGTCATCTTCTCCGTGATGACGTCATTGATGTACTCGAGAGCTGTTCGGAACTTCAGGAGGTACCACTGATCCTGCAAGGCCTCAGGGCTGATGATGAATATGGTCTTGAAGCTTTTTTCGACGGCATAATGGACAGCGTCTAGGTAGTGCATACCAATCATGAGTTCGTCATCTCCACATACGATGCGATCGTAATCCGGAAGTCTGTCCGCTAGAGCCGGTCTGAGGTGTCTGTTAACCCATTCGTTGTCATCTTCATGGAGCATTATGGCGATATCGTAGAGATAATGTCTTCGATCGATGTCATCATGGACTTCTTCATATCCAACAAAACAGAGCTTGAGGAGGAATAGTCGATATTTTATCCACCAGCGCTGGTAGTACGCCAAACCTAGGGTCAGGACTAGTGTCACACCAATCAAGACCAGACAACAGTATAGCGCGATGTTTAAACCACAATCTTCACTCGGGTCAAAAGTGATTAGTTGTTTACCCCGGAAAGGCTCTAAGGTACTTGGAGTATCAAGGCAGATAGTGTCCATTGAATTAACGATCTCTACTGACCTTTTCAACCAACTAGTGAGCCATTGAAGATCACAGCTGCAGACTAAGGGATTGAGGGCTAGATTAAGCATATGAAGATGGCCTAATGGTTCAAATGTGCTCTTGTTAAGACCGGATATACGATTATCAGAAATATCTAGATAGACAAGAATCGTACTGTACTTAAACAGATGGGAACTGAGATAGGTTAATTCATTTCCATCCAGAAATAATTCTCGCAAGTTCTTCATGGCGTCAAAAATACCTTGAGTAATATAGGTTAAGAAGTTGCGTTCCAAACTCAATAGGACCAGGTTTTCAAGATCGTTGAAAAGGCCGACATTTAGTTCCATGAGTAGGCAGTCATCAAGGCGTAACATTTTGAGATTTGACAAATTTCTGAAGAGCCCAACTTGCAAAGGAAACAGTGGATTATTTGACAGTTCAAGTCGTGAAAGATTGTACAAGTGAACGAAAGAAGAAATTTTGTTCTTCGAATCCCATAGCTTGTTCGATTCAAGCGCAGTGTTGACAAGGTTCAGTTCTGCTAGAGAGGGCGTTTCCCTACCAAGGTTACCGGGTTTAATAAATGCAGTAGAACAATATCCAGATTTTAATATCAGGATAGTGAGGGAGGGAAGATGATTAACTGCATAAAGGTCGATTACACGTGTTGACGAGAGATCTAATTTTCGAAGAGAATGCATATTGGCAAAAGTATTTTTACCAATTATGTGCAATTTAGTGTTTCCGCTTAAATCTAAGATCTGGATAGTCTTGAGACCTTGAAAGGCAGTATTGTTTATTTCTCCTAACCCATTGCGTGCTATATTCAGATGTGTTACCGAGAGGTTCCAAGTGTCGTCTTGACTGTTGATGGTGATAATCTGATTGTCTTCGAGAGAGAGCATACGAAGAGCAAACATCCCATTAAATTGACTGGGTTTTATTTCATCCAAGTCGTTTGAATCAAGTAAGAGCTGAGACACACCTGTCAGGTCAGTCAAAGAATTTTGAACTATCCTAAGTCCATTCAATCCAATATCCACTTTGTCGAGATTCTTTCCCTGAAGAGGCGCAAAGAGACCAGGATCTATGGTGTGCAGTTTGGCACCATTTATTCTAAACTCCTTAATGCGCTTTGATAATCTGACGCCCCACATGAAATTGGACAATTGCGGTAACGCTACACGGGTATTCTGTAAATAGATCACAGAAATTTTGAGCGATGAAATAGCAGCGGCTTCAATGTATTCGATTGGGTTCCCTGATAGATCTAATGTTAAGACAACATCGTTAATCACTAACGTTTCCTTTGAAATTTGTCGCAATTTGTTTTCACCAAGATTAACCATGTAAAGAGGATTGAAACTTGTCCAATTTATCTGACGAAGGTTATTCGAGAAAAGACTCAATATTGTACTTTGAACAAAACACGTAAGTATATCACCCGTGAATGATTCCAAATTAGAAGAGACGGCATTGAAATTCGAAATGCTTTTCGAATCAAACATCGTTTTTGTCAAGGTAGGCAAGTATGGATTATAACCAAGATCCAGACGCTCCAAGTTCTTCAGTGGTGTGAATGTAGCGCCCTCTATATTGGATATGTTGTTATTACTCAATGAAAGTTCCCGGAGACCGGGATAGTGGACGAATGTATCATTTTTTAGCAAAGTCAGACGATTACCCTCGAGGTAAAGTTGTCTAAGATCGGGTTGGAGGCCGGTAGGTACGGACTTGAGGAGGAGGTTCGAGCAGTACGCAATTTTCAGATTGAAGTCCTGTTCACATAAACGGCTGCAAACGAAAAACTCTTTGTTCATTAGTGATATTACTACCAAGATGAAGAACACGATAGATGACAGGCCAAACATCTTTGATACGTTGATCACCTGCGGTCATATGACGTATGGAACCATTGACTAATGCAGATGTCCTTATCCTGTAAAAAAAAAAGATACAAAACAGGATAATGAACTGAGAAGAAGATTATGATGCAGTAGAAATGAGTCATCCCTAAGGTGGAATTTCACAGGGCATGCGAACGATTCTCAAAGGATGCGAATGTCGAAAATATGGCAAAGTCCAACATTCGGAGAAGTTTTTACCCGAACGTGTCGCGACAAGGAAGCCGTAAACCATTCTTGCGCAGTTTGTGTGTAGTTCTCACAGTGTATGTGCAAATGCCGAGTGTAGTGTTGTCGAACTATGGCCAATCCACATACAGAAGAACAGGCGACTAAAATGGAACAACACGACAAATGATCAGACGAACTTCGCTGCTTTTGCGACACATATGTGCGAGACATTCTCCAAACTGTCGGAATCTGTTTGGGGTTTCACGAAGATTTTGCGAACATAAGTGAGTAGGTCGTGCGCATATGACGAAGCTTTTAAGACATTTTCGAGAGCAAATTACGAATAAATCACGATCCGGGATGCTGGAAACCTTCGCAAGAAATACATTGTATTAAACTTTTTTGAAATTCCCTCCGAACTAAAAACGAGATCCGGGAACAATTTACGATGCTTCCGAACCACTGCGCATGTTTGGTGAACTTTTGGAGCCTAAAATACGAATGTTGGACTTTGCCGTTTTTGCCATTTTTTGCCATTTTTGCCATTCGCGTCCTTCGCGAATCGTTCGTGTGCCCTGAAAAAAAACCCACCTTTGAAGTTCGAATTATTTATCCATGTTATCGATGGAAACTTGTTATCTTCGAAAGCAGACAAATAACTGAACTGCCATACAGGTAGATGACCACATGTCGAGGGTCCTCTATATCACCATCATCCGGGTGCCACTTTACCTAATGATCATGTTGACTACTGAATGCTCAGGGGAGCGTTTCATGAAAGGAAGTTGTCGGATATTTTATCCGACAACTGTTATAAGCTACTGAAATCCTTGCATCTGATTGGCTGAGAGCAAATTTGTCGGATAAAATTTCTGACAAGTCCTTTCATGAAACGCCCCCCTGATTCCCATATGCTCAATGCAGGAGCCACCCGGTTCATGCAGGCAATGGGTTAAATGACCTGCGGGAATATCCATCAAAAAAAAAAAAAAAACGGGTCACCTTTCATACCCACATATCCTAACCTTTTTCGTTGTTTCCTTTTCTTCTTCTTCTTCTTCTCCTCCTTCTTCCACACCTACTACTTCTTTGTCTTCTTCTACATCATCAACATCATCTTGGTTGAAAAGGTTGAAAAGGTTGACGGTTTATTTTACCGGACTGCTAAAAAAGCATGCGTTTGTAAGTAAGCAATCAGGGGAACGACGGCTTTAAGTCCTCTCCAAGGGACTTCTTCTTCTTCTTCTTTTTCTTTTTTCTTCTTCTTCTTCTTCTTCTTCTTCTTCTTCTTCTTCTTCTTCTTCTTCTTCTTATTATTATTATTATTATTATTATTATTATTATTATTATCATTATTATTATTAAATATTATTATTATTATTATTATTATTATTATTATTATTATTATTATTATTATCATTATTATTATCATTATTCACAAATTAGAAATAACTGTTTTAGCGCCACTCTCCTGACTGTTGTGACCAACTGTCTGCTGATTTATTCTCTAGACCACAACACCCTCACGATATTGGGAAACAATCTAACAAAGAAAGTTGTGTGGAACAGCACGAAAACAAAGGGGAGGGTTTGGGGTAGCAATTTTAAGATACGGATTCATTAATTAGAGAATTTTTCCAAGCTTACTTGAAAGCCATGAATCTTCAACAAGATTATTTAGTCAAGCTATCAGTAAATACCTACTTATGCAAAAGGGCAGGTCGTCTGCTAAGAACCAGGATGGCAGTAGCTCATCATTTATAAACTGAACGACTCTCTTCTTCACAGAAGGGCAATTCTTTATTCCATCAAAGTTAAAAAAGGTGGCACTATTTTTGTGATAAAAAGTCAAACTAGTTTATCAAAAAAAAAAAAAAAAAAAAAAAAAAAAAAAATATATATATATATATATATATATACATATAAAGTGATTGCCATGCACAAGCAAAAAAAAAAATATATTACGACTATATATAAAACGTACCTCAGAGGTTTTCCAGGACTCACGATCAACAAGCAATACGCTTCATCAATACTGGCTCATGAGAATGGCTTTACGTGAAATTGTCCACGTTATGTGATTAAAATTAGGAGGAAATAAAATTCTTCTCAGATATCCTTTCTAAACAAACTGGAACCGAAGACGAGATTTACTAAGTATAAAGGTTGAAAAAAAAAATGTACTCAATGTACTCGAGGACAACATCAATAATTCGTTAACATTTGATTTGATTGGCAGGTTTTTTTTTTCTATTTCCTCTCAAACATTCAGCGATATTTGATTTGTTCTCTTTTCTTCTATTTATCTGAACTTTTGTCACCATTTACGGGTGTGGAGACTTTCGCTTGTGGTTTTTGAATACTGATATAAGGATTTCCCTATTGAAGCCTATTGACTATGTATTGATATAGAATTAAGAACGTCAACAGTTTAAAGATTTTGATGAGATCGAAACTATTTTTAAATGAGTAACTATTTATGTTAGGCCTTTTGTTGAAAACCACATAAGTATTATTTATGGCTGATAAATAGCAATAGTTTCAGTTTATTTGAAACTTAAGACAAACTTGTCACATTATGATAATTTCATCGTATAGGCATGCACGAATTTTTCTATAATTATTGTTTAATTCATTCAGTCTCTCCTTGTCTGTATTTTTCTTTCCCTCTTCTATCTCATTCCTTCCCATACTTTCTCCCCTACCTGCTATTCCCTCTCTTCTCATTCTCCCTCCTTTCTTGATGTTTTCTCTCTTTTGTTTTTATATAGATATGCTTTTCTTTCTTTCGTGTGGTTGCCAACTTCTGCGAAGATCGGTCATACGGGAAAGCTGGTTGAGAGCCAGTTCACAGTGTCATCATCAAGTTCTTTTAAGCCTTCAGAACCATGGGGGAGCCTGGTGGATGCTGCAACCAAACTGGAGACTATATGGTCGATGGTTTGAGTTTCGTCACATTCACAGGTGTCGGATGGCTCAGCTCCTATTTTGTGAAGGTGCTTTGTGCGGCCAACACCTGATCTTAGTCTGTTCAGGCATGCAGTGGCGTATCTAGGGGGCACGTGCCCCGGGCGACACTTGGAGGGGGGCAAAAACGCAAAGGAGAGAAAGAAAAAAAAAGGGGGAAATGAAGAAAATTCATAATCTTTACGGATTTTTAGTCCCCAAATCCGCAGAAATGCACCAGAAATCTAGTTTCTGAGGGTTTGAAATGCAAAATTTTCCAAAGCTCGGTCGCTTTGCTCCCTCGCATATTTTTTTTTTTTCAGGATCTCAAAATTTTGCGCCCCAAGTTTATAGCTTAAAGGGTTCAAAATTTGAAAAATAAAGATGTAATTGTCGTTGATTTGCTCGCTATCATGTAACAGTTTCAACTAACTCCTGCTAAATATTGCGCCCCTAATATAGGATACAATATATAAAACAGCATTTACAAAGGTTCAACATTTGAAAGAATCTCAACTTCAGGTGGCCTTGCTGAATTTCTCGACTATTTCTCAAGATTTTTCGTTAGGTCTGCTCCTGATTGTAGAAGAAATGAGTGAATAGAAAACCGTTTCTATCGCTCACTTGCGGTGGTCAGTTGCAAAATTTCCTGGGTAAAATGCACAAGAAATTGCGTGTTTTAGGCTGGGTTAAAATGGGAAAATATGCTGCCCGGTCGCTTTCCTCCCTCGCTTGTACAATAACTCAGGCACTCAGGCGGGGGGGGGGGGGGGGGGGGGGGGGCGTAACTTCATTGTTCGTCCGGGCGCCATAATCCCTAGATACGCCACTGTGTTCAGATTAACCCAAGGCTTGCGGGGGAGATCACAGCCAGGTGGTTTGTTTGATGGACTATTGCTGTACTGTCGTAGAGCTGATGTGGAAGAGTCCCACCGTTCAGCCCATCGATCAGTGAGCCATGGAGGCTTGTAGGGGTGCTGGGAAGTCAGGGTTGAGATTTCAGTTGCAAAGTGCCTGCCGATCTTCTGCTCAAGCGTGTTTGAAGGAGGCGGGATCAAGTTATGGTCCCCGGCTTTACAAGACAGCTTCAACTCCTCAAAATCACGACGTAGGTCAGTAGGTGCTATCCCTGACAGGATGAGTAGGCTGTCAAGATGGGTGGCTGTGAGCGGGTCGCTTACAAGTCTCATGGCAGAGTTGAGGACAACATCAATGTTCTTGGTGTGTGGGCTGTGACACCAGGCTGGTGCAGCATATTCTGCCGTGGAGTATCCAAGCCAGAGCTAAGGTCGAGGAGCGCAGGGTGTTATAAGAAGCGCCCCATCTGGTGCCAGCAAGTTTCCTTAGCAGGTTGACAGGAGCCTCTGTCTTGGGTCTTGGATGCGAAAGACTTGGTGTGATGATAGAAGGTAAGACTGCGGTGCAGGATGACACCAAGATACTTAAGGGTTGGATCGAACTTAAGCCTCTCATCATTCAGGAAGATGTTCAGTGTCGTATTGGCACATTTGATTGCCAGATTGAAAAGGGAGCATACGGTCTTAGACAAGTTGAGTTTATGGTGCTACTTCTGAAAGTAGTTGTTCAGGGTTACAAGATCTTTCTGCAGAATTGCTTCAATGACCTGGAAATGATCTGCATACTAGGTATACTGTGAACTATCACCAGATGGCATGTCTGCTGTATTGGTATTGAACAGCACAGGAGCTAGAACTGAGCCCTGTGGGAGACGTTTTCGGGGTTTGCGCTTCCTGCTGCAAGCCCCAGTGAATGTTGTTAGGGTGAAGGAACGGTCCTGGATGAGTAGCAAGAGGAATTTCACAAGGCTGAAGTCAGGAAAGGTTTTAAGCAGATTGAGATAGAGTCCTCGGTACCAGACAGTGTCAAAGGCGGCAGTTAGGTGAATGAAGATAGCACCAAATTTTTTCTTTCTCTGGAAAAGGCGCAAGACTTTGTCAGTTGTTGAACATCCTTTACGGAAACTAGCTTGAGCATGCGGGAGAGTGTCTTTAAATATGCCAGTGATTCTGGTAAAAATCATTCTTTCCAGCAGCTGGTAGATATGGGACAAGAGCGAATTCGGTCTGTAGCTCTTGGGGTCATTAGCTGGTTTCTTAGGTTTCAGGATTGCAGTAACTTTGGCCTCTTTCCATCTTGATAGAATGGCGCATGTTGCGAGACAGGTCGAGAGGAAAGTGCGGAGCCACTGCGTTGCTTCAATACCCAAGTATTTCAGGAACTCGGTTATTGTCGTTTCCAGGTGCTTTGCCGCTCTTCAGGACCTTGATGGCTGATGTAATTTCTTCCAAGGAAAAGGCAAGGGAAAGGTCGCTAGTTGAATAATAATAATGATGGCTTCTTGTATAGCGTTCAGGTCCGTCACGCTCTGACGCTCATGGCGCTCCAACATTATTACCCCAGTCATAGCCAAGCGGCCAAATATGTAGCGCTCTAGCGTATCGGGTACCCATTTGCACCTGGGTGGAGAGTGAGGAAGTTAGATTCTTTGTTTCGGCATTCACTTGGTAGGTGTGGGCTTTTACCCCCGGTGTATGGTCCTTCTACTTGCCATTGTTGACCATCACAGAGGCACTAGCGTTGGGCGGGACAGGACAAGGTTTGGCTGGACTGTTTCTGCCGGTGAGGCGGTTGATCTCGGACCAGGCTTTGCGGCTTGAATGGGTGAAGTTGATTTGACCTACTTCCTCTTCCAATCTAGTGCGTCTCTTCTGGTCAAGCAGGTCTAGCAGTTGATTTCCTTTCTGAACTCTCTCTTTGTTGGTGTTGGCATTGGTGTATGCCTTGTAGAGCCTGTCACAGTCCTTATCCCAACATTGGGTAAAAGGGCTTCTCCTTCCCCTAGGTATGGAGTGCTTAGCCGCTTGATGGATCATGGCGCAGAAGTCTGAGTGTGCCTCATTCACATTTGACGATGGGTCGCAGAGGTGAGTTTTCAAGCTTTTGGTAAGCTTGGCAAACTTTGGCCTGTTGGCTTTCCTGAAAATTCCATATATTCTTTTTGAGGCTGGAGATTGAGATCCTGGCAACGTTGAAGATAATAATCGGACAGTGACCAGATCTAGGGAACCTAGGGAGAAATGTCCTTGAGCAGCCGTTGTAGATGTTGGATGAAACAAAAGATAGGTCTGGGCAAGTCCAGGTGTTGTGCATACTGGAGTAAAAAGTACGAGGGTCTTTAGTACCATACAATAGATGGAAGCCTAAATTGTATTTCTACAATTAAAGTTACCGCCCACAAAAGAGTTTCCTGCTATGGTTGGAAGGAAGGTCAAATCTAGATCGGCAAGTGGGGGTTCGTAAATGTTGCAGAACTGAGTGCCACATGCTTCTGTGATGGTCCACTGGACACTTGAGTTTTATGGAGAACATGCTAGTGTTTAGTCTGAATTCCCTGCTCGGCGTAGGTGGCAATGCCATGCTTCTTGCGGGGAATGAAGCTAAAAAGGTCAAAGCCTTCAATGGAGAGCTTTTCTTCAAACTCGCAATGAGTCTCTTGTAGTAGGATAGTGTTGACTCCAATCCATGCTCTTTAGCTATGTGTTGGATTACATCCCGTTTTGCGGGAGTTAAGCCTTCAGCTGCAAGATGCAGACCGCGGTAGTAGCCATAGTTGATGGTTCACACTGAACATGCTGAAAATGGCGCAAGTTCCCTTGCTCTGAAGGATGCAAGAGTAAAGATGTACTGTGTCAGAGTATATGTACTGGCTATGTTGGAGTTGGCTTCCAATATGCTGCTTTAGCTGTGCAAGGCACGTAACAGAGTCACCACGAGGAGGTAGCAGCTAACCATTGCCAATGATATTTGATGTCACAACTTTGTTGGGGAACCTAAATTACAAGCTTTGTTTTCCAAGGTTTCCTCCACCGTACAGCGAGCATTAATTTACTTACCACTTAAATGATAAATATTTTAAACTGAATTTATGTGCCAGATTTTGTATCGTTCTTATTTTTTTTTTTCTATGTTCATAATGATTTTTTTTTTTTAAGTGAAAGTTTTTTGTAAATTTATTTGCTGTTATTTTGAGATATAAATGAAATGAAATGAAATGTTATTACTCTGGTTTGGCTCTCGTCATATTAATAATTCGGATTACTGATTTGTTTTGATATACATGTTCATTCCTTTAACATGTTTATGCTTTTCCTGTCTCTTGCAGTTTTTCGCCTGTGGATATTTATGTTGACATTTTACTCTTTGTTTTAATGATAATCCAGGATTTTTTTTTTCAACAAAGAAATTCCCCTGATTCGTCTTTTCACCTGATCCAGTAAATATCTACGGATTCTCTATCTATTGAATCCTTCCTACAAATACCTGAGCTATTTGTTGTCATCTTTGAAACATTAGGCTATTTGAAGAGCAATCCTTTTCAGGGGACATTTCTTCTGTAACATTCTTCCACACTAACATAAAAAGAATTTAAAAAGCCCACAGATTATTTTTCACCTTTATCAGAACTCGACATTCTCTTCAAGCATTATTGAAATTTATTTTGTAGGATTATCAATGTTTTCTCTATGTTTGAATTCATTTATGAAAAATGTGTTTGTAGTGTTATATCACAATACATTTTCTTTTAGTCAGGTAAAAACTTACCTTGAGCTGCTTTCAGCAACCATGTGAACAATATTTATTTCAATTTTACAGTCTTTTCCTGTAAAACAACCCCAAGTTTGTTGGTTTACCGGAAATCAGCATATATTTACATAATTTTATTGTAAATTTACATAATTTTATTATAAATTTACATAATTTTATTGTAAATATATGCTGATTTCCGGAAAAAAAACTGTGGAAAAACGGAAATTCCCGGCATCCTGACTGCCAGGAAATTCCCGTGAAAAAACGGCAATTTTTTTACAGTGTAGGGTAACCTCGTCAGTATTAGCATTGTTGTTTTCTGTAGGGCCCTGCAATCATATTATTACCCCGGTTTTAGCCGAGCTACCATAATAAGGCGCTCAAATATTAATGTATTTTAGAATTCATGGATTTCAGATTTAAGGTTTCAGTGGATATATAGTTGCTTACAAAAAAAAAATCACATAATTTACAACAAAGCACGGTCATCATTTTCGACAAAATTTATGGAGCTGTTGATTTATTTTGTGAAATGTTTGTGGAGTTAAAAAACGCAATTTTTGAACCAATTTACACAGAGATACATATGATAGGCCTAATCAATAAATTTAACAGAAAGACAATTTTATACAGAAAGAAAAGTAGATACACCGATCGATTTCTGGCTGGCTGTGCATTATTGTGTAATCTATCCCTGAGGTACTAATGGGTATGACTTGGACTTATGAACTTACACGAGTTAGATAATACAACCTCAATTTTATACTTGCATTTCCATTCCATTATCGATTTAACTAATGGTTACTTATAATTTCGTTTATGTCAAGAAAAAATTATTTGTAGTTTTGTATAGTTTTAAAATTAATATATTCCGTCTTATATGCTTTGGTCACAAATCAGAGCGGCGACCAACCGATTTGTAGCCTGCCCGGGCGCTGCTGGAATTTCCCGTAGGTCGCCGGTCGATTTCAGGTCAAAACTGGGCGAAATCGGGGGAGCTTCTCCGTGCGGCGTACGGGCAGTGACCGACTGATGACCTACCGATTCCCTGACGGTCTCCCACTGGCCAGCGGCCGATTTTCAAGAAATCGCCCGGCGACCCGGCAGAGACCGGTCGGCAGCCTTTGATCTGTGGCTTCGATTGTTGACCTAAATCGCTCGATGGCGACCCTTCGATCAGGTCGGTGCCCAGGCGGTGACCGCCGATTTCCCGTCGGTCGCCGGTCGATTTTAGGTCAAAACTTGACGAAATCGGGGGAGTTTCTCCGTGCGGTGTCTGGCCAGTGACCAACTGATGACCCACTGATTCCCGGCCACCGGGCGGCGACCGCTCGGCAGCTTTTGTTCTAGCGGCTTCGATTTTTTTTTCTTCCGAATTTGGCTTAAAACTCACCTTCCGGCCGCCGAGCAGGATAATTTTTGTTGTTGTGACCTTAGCTTTAAGTATTTTTTGCAATATTGAGTCACATAATCATGATAATAATATTGTATAACAATAGAAAACTTTACATTTATTACTAACAATATTATGGGCAAGTAATAATGCAGTATTTTTCCACGGCTGAACCCTAAATTATTTTAGCCATGAAGAACTAAGTATGGATGATACCATTGCCAAAAGCAATGAAAGTAAAAGCCAAGTAATTACCATGTCTAGTAGTTCATTAATACATTGATACATAGATTATGTCCTGTAAAGTTATACCTTATCGTCACCTTTTATTTCGTAAATATGTTTTAACCACTCTCTAAGAGACAACTTCGTCATTACCTTGTCTATGGTCATTGTCAAAATATCTGAGATATGCCTATAATTGGTGACTGCTTGAGATATGACACCTAGTAAGCTCCATGGAAGAAAAAAAACCCCGTGAAAAACAGTTATAACAGCAAAACATAATTTGCGGTCTCCCCGATCTACCCGCTCTCTCTCTCTCTCTCTCTCTCTCTCTCTCTCTCTCTGTCTCTCTCTTTCTCTCCGTCTTCCTCTCCATTTATCATGTTTATGTTCTACACTCTCGCGAAACAATAGGAAGAAGTCTATTTGAATCATCTCTTTGGGTAACCATCGGCCCCTTTCCGGTACCTATTCCGCCTATTCCCGACACCCTCATCCCCCCCCCCTCCCCCTCATGCACCGTGTACTGCGTATCTAAAATGACGCCACCTCATCTAAGCTGAGCTTAAATGGCTGGTTCACTTTCACTAATGGCACTTGTTGTAATACCCAAAGTTCGGGCGTTGATTGAGTGGTCTTCTGCACCCTCTTGTCCCTCCCTTCTTCTCCGGCATGGCGCGCTGAGGATAACCCTTGCCTGAGCCTTCGACAAACATGTATCAATGACTGGATAGCCTAATTGATGACTTGCAAGTGACAGATGATGGTCGTTTATAGCAGAAACGGAATCGCAGGATGATAGAAGGATGTTCGTCTTGGGAAATAACGTAGTCTGTGAGGTCAGCCTCGTGTATACAATCGATGTTCACGGTATAGCAGCTGACGAGAACATAAAGCAATATAGGATGACCTCAAACGAGCATAACAATTAAAAAATGATGATGGTGATAATAATAATAATAATAATAATAATAATAATAATAATAATAATAATAATGATAATAATAATAATAATAATAATAATAATAATAATGATAATAATAATAATGATAATAATAATAATAATAATGATGATGATGATTACACAAAAATATTAGTAATAATAATAATAATGATAATGATAATAATAATAATAATAACAATAATAATAAAAAACTATGATAATAATAAAAATAATAATAATATTGCAAACATTGAAAAGCAAAAGTCTGTATTTGAGTATACATGCAGAGCTCACCAATGAAGTACATGTATATAGTTTGAAAAGAAAAATCAAATGACAATTTCACAATATCTTAAAGGGTGATACACGTGTCCTATGTTCTATCTATTTAAAGTAGTAGGATAATTTAGGGTGTTATTTCAACAAATCCTACTGAATACGAGAGAGAGAGAGAGAGAGAGAGAGAGAAATAGACTGCACGTTGACAACAGCAAATAACGTGAATGATACGGGGATGGGGGTTGGTTCCTGGCTTTCTCTTCTGCCGCAGATGTCGCTAGAACATAATACAAAAGAGCGAGATGGGAGCTTTGACATATGTACAGTAATTTAAAACAAACAATAGACCTACATCTCATCCTTTCATGAATTAATTGACATCCTACGTGTCATAAATGTTATATATATACTGGATAAATTTATTTCCATGGTCTATATATACGATAGGAGAGTGCCTAAACAATTAAGAAAGCCTTAGGGAAAGAACATCATTTTCTTTTCTCTGGGGTAGAGATGTATAATAATAAGAGTGCATCGAGTCAGCAACGAAAAATCAAAATCAAAGCGCTACTTATAAATGTATATTGTAACTACGATATCATAATGGATAAGGCTATAAGTAACTTTAACCTAAATCTGACACTAACACTAACACTATTCAACTATTCAACGGATGTCACATCGGACTAGAGTCCCTTTACATAGAGTTACGACAAGGACGTCCTATTTTGGGGATCAAAATGGCGTTCGAAACACTCAAGTGCTGATCGGAAATGAATAGAAATGTTACGTAATAGTGGAAACAAAATGGCGTTCAAATCACGGGTTGGCGTAACTCTTTTATAAAAAGACTCCACATCAGAGCAATCCATACACAGAGTTTGGCCAACTCAGTTCGAATAGGTAACGACATGTTGCTTTGTTAGGCAAGCATGGAACAAAGGGATATACGCCATGTTGTGCACAACTGAAACCGAGTTGGCCAAACTGTGCGTATGTAGGACTATGCATTTGAACAAACAAAGGAGCCCTCTACGTCCGGATGAGGTTGCTAGAGGCCAATACACTAATAATGTGTGCCGCAAAAGATGTGCATTACAAAGTCCGGTCGCTAACTCGGATGCATACCTATCCAGTTTTTCTCTTAGCTCTCTACACGATTGAACTCTATTACTACTATTACTACTACTATACTACTACTTTTACTACTGCTACTACACACGCACCCACACACGTGCGCGCACGCACGCACACACACACACACACACACACACACACCTTAATGCTTAAGTCTGATCTCATCAGATTTTACCTTGATATAAACATGATAAAAGTAGAGAGGAAAAAAAAAAGAAAAAGAAAGAGGGGGGAAATGGTGATGAGGAGTGATATAAGAAGAGACTGTGGAAGTAAGAGAGAGAGGGAGAGCAGATGAAGAAACGTGTAGCAGTACTATGTCAACTGCCTTTCAACGTTTTCTCAATATAACAGTGATTTAATTTAACTATGAATCATTTTACCACGATATGTATTTCAGACAATTTCACCATTTTAAGCCGGGGTATAAGAAAGACATCGACGTAGAAAGCCCGAGAAAACAAGGTCATCTTCATCTCTGATGAGGTGGTGGCTCATCATCATGATCTTAGATGAGGGGTGGCTCAAAGGCCTGTGGGGAGGGGGGAGGGGATATTGATTTTACCCCGAGTGATATATTTGTCCACAAAGTCCCTATTTGGGCGGGGTCAACTTTTTAAAGTTGAATAAATAATCAGAACTTATGATAACATTGCTAAATTTAGTGTATAAAACGGTCATTTTTGCAAGTTCCAAATGGCTAAATCTCGGGAGCTTCAGGGGGCTCCACCGCGCCCAGTGGACCCCACCCAAATAGCGACTTTGTGGACACATATACCTCTGGGTAAAAAGAGTATCCCCCCCCCCCCCGACAGGCCTTCGAGCCACCCCTCATCTATGATCATGGAAATGAAGATGAGCAACCTCCTCATCAGAGATGAATATGACCTTGTTTTCCTGTGCTTCCTCCGTGGATGTATTTCTTATACCCCGGATTAAAATGGTGAAATTATCTGAAATAAATATCGCCGCAAAATAATTCATAATTACTCATAAAGTTTGAAAGTTTATTTCCAGAACTAAAGTTACTCTTGATCATAATTATTCATGTGACATAAGTTAGCTTTAAATGAAAGAGCTTGATTCATACAGGCCCTGGGAACGATTTTGTTACTGGGGTGCTGTGAGGTCCTCAGCGTTTTGGGGTCTCTTTTTTAAACTCCAAAAATCTCTGAGAAGCAACAAAAAAAAAAAAAAAAAAAAAAAAAATGGTCCTCAGCGTTTTGGGGTCTCATTTTAACTCCAAAAATCTCTGACAAGCAAAAAGCAGCATTTTGCTGGCTGCAGCACCCCCAGCACCCCCAACATCCTCAGCCTTCTAGGGAGTGCTGCAGCACCCCAGCACCCCCGGCTCCCAGGGGCCTGGATTCATACATTTTCATATTAAAATATTCATTTGTATACGACATTCCTCGGGGTACGGAAGCTTAAAAGTGCAGCGCAAGACGAGTTGTTTAACTCGCCAAGGCGCCTTGTTTCGGAAAAAAAAAAGCGAGAAGGCGACCTGATCCACCACGCCAAGGCGCCTTGTTTAAGAAGAGAAGGCTAAGAAGCGACTTGTGCTAACTCGCCAAGGCGCCTTATTCAAGACGAGAAGGTGTGAAGGCGACTTGTACAAACTCGCCAAGGCACCTTTTTTAAGACGAGTACGGAAGCTTTAAAGTGCCATTCTACTTGACGAGATGGCGAGATATTTTATCTTGTCAAGTCGACTTATCAACTTTGTAAGTCGACATGGTGACAAAAATTATCATGCCAAGTCGACTTCTAAAAAGTTACATGTCGACATGGCGACATAAGGTATCTTGCCAAGTCGACTTCTAAAAAGTTAAATGTCGTCATGATTACAAAAGGTATCTTGCCAAGTCGACTTCTAAAAAGTTACATTTCGTCATGGCAACATTAGGTATCTTGCCAAGTCGACTTCTAAAAAGTTACACGTCGACATGGCAACATAAATTATCTTGCCAAGTCAACTTCTAAAAAGTTACATGTCGTCGTGGCGACGTAAGGTATCTTGCCAAGTCGACTTCTAAAAAGTTACATGTCGTCATGGCGACATAAGGTATCTTGCCAAGTCGACTTCTTAAAAGTTACATGTCGACATGGCAACATAAATTATCTTGCCAAGTCGACTTCTTAAAAGTTACACGTCGACATGGCAACATAAATTATCTTGCCAAGTCGACTTCTTAAAAGTTACATGTCGACATGGCGACATAAGTAGACTTGGCAAGATACCTTATGTCGCCATGACGACATGTAAGTTTTAAGAAGTCGGCTTGGCAAGATAATTTATGTTGCCATGTCGACATTTATCTTTTAAGAAGTCGACTTGGCAAGATACCTTATGTCGCCATGACTACATGTAAATTTTTAGAAGTCGACTTGGCAAGATACCTTATTTAATCATGACGACATGTCACTTTTTAGAAGTCGACTTGGCAAGATACCTTATGTTGCCATGACGACATGTAACTTTTTAGAAGTCGACTTGGCAAGATACCTTATGTAATCATGACGACATGTAACTTTTTAGAAGTCGACTTGGCAAGATACCTTATGTCGCCATGACGACATGTAACTTTTTAGAAGTCGACTTGGCAAGATACCTTATGTCGTCATAACGACATGTGACTTTTCAGAAGTCGACTTGGCAAGATACCTTATTTAATCATGACGACATGTAACTTTTTAGAAGTCGACTTGGCAAGATACCTTATGCTGCCATGACGACATGTAACTTTTTAGAAGTCGACTTGGCAAGATACCTTATGTAATCATGACGGCATGTAACTTTTTAGAAGTCGACTTGGCAAGATACCTTATGTCGCCATGACGACATGTGACTTTTCAGAAGTCGACTTGGCAAGATACTTTATGTCGCCATGACAACATGTAACTTTTTAGAAGTCGACTTGGCAAGATAATTTTTGTCGCCATGTCGACTTACAAAGGTGATAAGTCGAGAAGGCGACTTGTACAAACTCACCAAGGCGCCTTGTTTAAGACGAGAAGGCGAGAAGGCGACTTGTACAAACTCACCAAGGCGCCTTGTTTAAGACGAGAAGGCGAGAAGGCGACTTGTACAAACTCACCAAGGCGCCTTGGTTAAGACGAGAAGGCGAGAAGGCGACTTGTACAACTCACCAAGGCGCCTTGTTTAAGACGAGAAGGCGAGAAGGCGACTTGTACAAACTCACCAAGGCGTCTTGTTTAAGACGAGAAGGCGAGAAGGCGACTTGTACAAACTCACCAAGGCGACTTGTTTAAGACGAGAAGGCGAGAAGGCGACTTGTACAAACTCACCAAGGCGCCTTGTTTAAGACGAGAAGGCGAGAAGGCGACTTGTACAAACTCACCAAGGCGACTTGTTTAAGACGAGAAGGCGAGAAGGCGACTTGTACAAACTCACCAAGGCGCCTTGTTTAAGACGAGAAGGCGAGAAGGCGACTTGTACAAACTCACCAAGGCGCCTTGTTTAAGACGAGAAGGCGAGAAGGCGACTTGTACAAACTCACCAAGGCGCCTTGTTTAAGACGAGAAGGCGAGAAGGCGACTTGTACAAACTCACCAAGGCGCCTTGTTTAAGACGAGAAGGCGAGAAGGCGACTTGTACAAACTCACCAAGGCGCCTTGTTTAAGACGAGAAGGCGAGAAGGCGACTTGTACAAACTCACCAAGGCGCCTTGTTTAAGACGAGAAGGCGAGAAGGCGACTTGTACAAACTCACCAAGGCGCCTTGTTTAAGACGAGAAGGCGAGAAGGCGACTTGTACAAACTCACCAAGGCGACTTGTTTAAGACGAGAAGGCGAGAAGGCGACTTGTACAAACTCACCAAGGCGCCTTGTTTAAGACGAGAAGGCGAGAAGGCGACTTGTACAAACTCACCAAGGCGCCTTGTTTAAGACGAGAAGGCGAGAAGGCGACTTGTACAAACTCACCAAGGCGACTTGTTTAAGACGAGAAGGCGAGAAGGCGACTTGTACAAACTCACCAAGGCGCCTTGTTTAAGACGAGAAGGCGAGAAGGCGACTTGTACAAACTCACCAAGGCGACTTGTTTAAGACGAGAAGGCGAGAAAGCGACTTGTACAAACTCACCAAGGCGCCTTGTTTAAGACGAGAAGGCGAGAAGGCGACTTGTACAAACTCACCAAGGCGACTTGTTTAAGACGAGAAGGCGAGAAGGCGACTTGTACAAACTCACCAAGGCGACTTGTTTAAGACGAGAAGGCGAGAAAGCGACTTGTACAAACTCACCAAGGCGCCTTGTTTAAGACGAGAAGGCGAGAAGGCGACTTGTACAAACTCACCAAGGCGACTTGTTTAAGACGAGAAGGCGAGAAGGCGACTTGTACAAACTCACCAAGGCGACTTGTTTGAGACGAGAAGGCGAGAAGGCGACTTGTACAAACTCACCAAGGCGC